>JACGDI010005831.1:684236-716097 GCA_014898725.1 Jacaranda copaia
ATCCATTTTTAAAAAACATAAGGCGATATTTCAACCTTTTTTTTTCACAAGGGGTAAACCATGAAAATGATTTTTCCTAGGGCGCTAAACTAGATTTTCCCATTCCTTTTGTAACCTACTCAATGTAGAATTTTTACAATATAATGAGATAATTTATTAAATAATATTTTTATTTTTCACACAAAAAAATATATTCTTATTTTATTAATATTCTCATAAATTTTATTGCATTAAAATAAATTTTGAGTAGTGCTTATTTCATAATAAAGACGATAATTTAAAAAATAAAATTACATAATTGTTGCATTAGTAGATGTATATCAAAATTTTAATCATGAATATATTAGTTTGGATTAATATTTCAAATTAAATTATGTGAATTGCACATCATCTTATTATTGACAACTTGGCATACAATATTAGCTCAACAACAAATTTAGAGTTGTTCCTTTCTTTTTCTTTTTCTTTTTCTTTTTTTTTTTGTTTTGGTATTGATAAACAAATTATTGTTTCCTATGAGTTCAAAATATTTTTCATACACTAAAATTTATATGTTGAAATGACAACTAATTTATTAATATATTCAAAGCCCAATATGTATATTTCAATTTTAAAATTATTAATAATCCAAAAGTGGAAGACTGATAAAAATGGAAAGTAAAAATAATATCAATTTTTTTATTATTAATTCAAAATTATTTTTTATATTTACTAAATTTTTAGTTACATTTTTTAATGGACCCATCTTGAATCCACTTAAATTATTTTAAACCCACTAAAACTCATTTTGAATCCAATCTTAATAAAATCTACCTAAATGAATTCCTATAAACCTTATTTCTAAAATTCTAAGGTCCAACCCAACCCAAAGTCATGTGAGTTGGGTTGAGTTCATGGGCTCAATCCCACATTGCTACTTCTAATTTTAAATGATGGGAGGCATTTTCATTATCTGATGATGTTTAATGTTTTACCCATATCATGTACATTTTAGTGAACTGTAAAGTATATATAAATCTCCTCGGTTTCATCATCTCACATGGAGTACTCGACTTGGAGTAATAATCATAACCTATGGATGAACTTTGCATAAAAACTTATATATTTTGATACGGCTCAAAAATAGAGTGAGGTCTTTTCTAGAAAATGGTATGGTATTGGTTTGTTTTATTAAGAAAATGTGTAGAAAGATCTTTTCTTCTCAAGGTTCTTCCACTCTGAAAATTTTTGCGAATGATTTCTTGTTCCCAATTTTTCTTTGAGACTTGCTATTTGTAGATTTAGTCTTGATGGGTTTAGGTTCATTAGGATTTTTCTATCCTTTTTTTGGGCTTGACATGTCCTTTGGACTCTCAAACCCATTTACTTAGTTAATTAATATTACGGTCCATTTGTTATATTTAGTCAATTTACTAAATTGTCCTTGAGTCCAATTTAGTCATACTATCAAGCCCTTAATTTTTGAAGAGAAATAATTAATTTTGCATAAAAATTTAATATAAAATTTTTATTTTAATTATTTCTTATGTTAATTCATTAATTATGGCGTATGTTAAGAGACTTGACGCGGCTTGTTGGAATAGTGCCCTGCAAGCCAATTAGATTAGCGTGTAAAAACTACTTCACTTGTGATACAATTTTAATTAAATGATATTAAATAAAATGGCAATCTTCACCTTTTGCGTATATGATTTCTTCACATGCATTTGGTTTCTTAAATCATACAAGACTACGAGACTTGGTCACGCATATGATGGTGATCATGAAACATATTTCTATGGTCATGATTTTACATATTTCAAGTCATAGAATTTTATGAGATGGGGTATTTAAAATTTAGATAAACTTGGATTAATGATGCATACTCCTAGGAGTTGGATATTATCCTATATCATAGACAATTTGTGTTAGACAAAGATGCATGTTAGTGGGTGCTTGTTAGAGAACAACTTTACTGAAGACTCACTTAGAGAATCCATAAGGCAGCCAAAGAGGCACATCAGTAGTAGATAAATCTCTAGCTTATGGTAGTACATATAATTATTCCTTTGATCTGAGGTTCTACTATAACCTTATATTTAGATCTTTGTACTTCAATTTTGCTCCAACCACATAGCGGGTCATCTATAGCTTAGGTTGGGCTTAGACTATCTAAGTATGGAAGTCAGTGAGTTCCAAGATGGGATCCATTTTGCCCGTCTATGAAGAACGAATTGATCTCCTATGTTTTCTAACATGATCGATCCCAAGAAATCCTTACGCAAGGTGATATGACAATTTGAAAAAGAAATTTTATAAAGTTGAGGTCATAATTGAGAATTGAACATCAAGAATAGATACATAGTTATCAAGGCTATTAGTGAATTGGCAAATATTTTGCCTAGGCCTCTTTTTGGATATAGAAAATGGAAGGACCGTATTTGTATGGCAATCGTAAGTGGTAATTACACTTAAAATCAATTCTTCCAATTGGCTGGGCTCCATAAACTTGTGTTGGATGTCGACTATGGAGATTGGGTATTTTTTAATTAATATAGATTAATTGATAAAGTGATTAGTTTAAAAGAGATTAAATTAATTGGGATATTTTCATATTCAATAAATCATAAAGAGCTATGAGCCCAAGTCTAATTAATTAGTCAATCTAAAGGGCTAGACACAAAAGCCTAGAATACTCTAATTAGATTGGAGAAATTATCTAAAGAGTTAGATAATTAGAGTGGTCAAGTTTGGAAGAAAGACCAAGTTGACTAATTAAGAGTTGGTCACAATGGCTTGATTAATTTAGTGCTAAACTAACCAAATTAATTTAAAAAGTTAAATTAGACCAATTAAATTAAAGAGTTAATTTAATTGGTGCCATGTGATAATTTAATTTATTAAGTCAACTTAAGAAGTTAAGTTTATTAGACTCACTTAAAGAATTAAATTAGTTTAATTAAATTAATAAGTTAATTTAATTAAAGAGAGAATCTAATTTTAGAGGGAAAATTTAAATACAAGAGTCCATATTAAATATTGAGTTGGCATTTTTAATTTTGAAAATTAAAATTTCAACTAAGCATGCAAGTGGGCTTGCAAGTTGGCATGCTTAGTTGGCAATGTGAGAGAAGTGTGACAGAAGCTTCCAAGAACATCCTAGTCATATTATAGATACACCACAAGACCCACACATGGCCAACCAATGCTTCCCCTTTTCCCTCCCAAAAGAGGTTGCCTCATGTGTTGAGAAAAACTTCTCTCTCCTCCCTCCATTCGCCTTCTCTCTCTTTCAACTCCTTCATATCATCTCCTTTCCTTCTTCTTTGTCCTTCTTCCATCTTTATATTCTAGCATATTGAGTAAGGATCAAGAATGCATCTTGGTCTATGGATCAACTTTAGAGAACAACAAGTGGAGTGCTAAATGTTGGTGAACTAGATCTTTCAAATTGAAGATGGTTTTTTGGAGGATTTTTGGATCAGTAGCTATTGTGCTTCAAGCACATTTTTACTGCCGTTTCGTGTCTACTTGGAGAATTTTCCTTGAGCAAAAGTTTCTGTCCTTGGTGGTCTAAGGTGTGTAAAAGTAGATCTAAGAGAAAGAAGAGGAAGACGTTGCATAGAAAGTGTTCTAGTGGAAGATTTTCTTGTTGCCTTCAAAGTTTTCTTTCAAGGTAATTTGTTTTGATCTGAATCCTTAATTATGGCATGAATTAAGATCCTTAAGATTATGATATTGCAAGCTTAATTTTGCTTTAATTTTGCCAAATTATTTGGATCCTTACAATATTACTTTCTTGAAGTGATATTGGAGCCAATTCTTTTACCTAATTTTGGATTTATTGAATTGATTCATGTGATGGATTAATTCTAGGACTCCCACTTCTTGATTTAATTGATGAATTTAAGATTTTAAGGTTAATGCATGTGGCTCTACATGGGTTGAATTGAAATATGTCAATATGTGCTAGATAGTGATTTACATATAATAGCATGAGTTTTGATTCATATGCAATAATTTTAAATATTGATTTAGCATTAGGTGATGTTAAATGTTGATTTAGCATGTTGATTATTGTTAAAAACGTTTTGATAATATTTTGGATCCAATTTGATTGGATGTCTTGAAGGTGCTTGAAGAATAGTGATTCTTTCTTGAGTTTGATTTTTGAAGCGCTTTGAGGACTTTATTTTCTAGTTTTTAAAGTGTTTAAATTCTGGAAATTTGCAAAAATATATGTGCAATAATATTTTGGAGGTGCCAAAGAGTTTTAGCATGAAAAAGTCCACAAAACGAGCATAACAATGCTTGTTAGTGCTGCCAGTAACGCTGCTGCCACTTGCCAACCAGCCCTTGGCTGAGCAGCAGGGGCACTATGAGTGCCCGTGCCACCTGCTTGCATGGTTGGCAGGGCAGTTGCTTGCCCACAAGCTGACAAGGGGGTGTTGTCTCGCCATTTTGGTGCATTTTGCTTGCTAAACTCTATTTTTTCACACAATTTTGATGCGTAAGTGTTATGCAACTCCTCAAATTGATGTTGTACATTTTTTCATGCTTTTAAGATCAAATTTAAGTATGCTCTTCAAGATTGTGCAATATTAGGATGCAAAAGTATTATGCTAAATTTTGCTTATAATTAATTGTTCATGTGACAAGCACTTAATTAATGGATTGAATGTCAATTTAAGTTATTATTTATTTAATTGTTGAATAAATGATAGATGTATGGGGATGACCATGAGCCTTTAATTTGGCTTAATTAAAATTCAATGTTGATTGAATGGGAAATAGGGCTTGCATGCCTTTTGATTTTCCATATTGTAAAAATTATGAGAGTAGAACTCTTAGGTGGTGAGGTTTTCTTTATTCTTGTAATTGTTGCAAGGAGGCAAAGGAGGCCAAGAGAATCAAGGAGGCTTGAAGATCTATGAATGTATGGGATATATTCATATAATATATAAAATCTATTAATTTAATCAACCTATCTAAATTAACTAAGTTGTGCACCTATAGTTCTAAGTGCACTACTTGGTTATGGTTCATGCTCATCCCAACTTTAGATGCCTGCTAGGTTATTTACTTATGTATGTTTTCTTTATCCTATTGATGTATGTAATACATGCTTAGATAGAGAACCTAAAAAAGTAAAGATAAAATGATGAGATCTTCCAAGCAAAAATCCATCACTTAGAAGAGTCTAAGTTCAACCAATATTAAGTCAAAATGGATAAAAGTAAATGGGGTTTAATAATCCATGCCTTCTACCAATAGGTATGTTACATGAGATGCTATCACAATTATGTGTTGGCTCACAAGTCATGGGATACATTCTTGGTGGAAAGCTATGATCACTACCTTAGCATAAGATGCACTTCAATGTGAATTTGCTATTATATTGTCTCACAGGATCATGGAATGTTCATAGTTGAATTTATAATTAAAGATTAATTGATAGGTTCAACTTAACACTTAGTAGTATAGATGTCGCACGAGTAATAGATCTATATGAAAAGTGAGGCAAAATAAATCAAAGGTTGCATAGAGATGCAATTGGTAAAAGTTAACTATTTTAGGGTCATAAGTGGATGTCCCAAGAGTTGTAGGTCCATGAGTGATACCTTTGAACCTTGATTTTCACTAAAAAATATGATTTCTCAAATTTCCTATGAGGGTAAGGAATTTGATAAAATAGTGGGAGTAAAACATGCTTGAAAGACCATAATCATATTTTTAATATCAAAATTCAATCAAATGCTTATATTCTCTTCTTTACTTTTGTAGATTTTGAAATCTCCGAGTGGCTAAAATTCACTAAGCATTATTTTGGAAATTAATAAACTAACAGAGCCAAACTACCACAATTGACTAAACCTTAAAATCATTCTAGATTCCAAGAATTGGACATATGCCCTATGTCAAGGTGCTCTAAATCCCACAGGGATCAATATGGATCAAGAGACAAGTGAAACATTCACAAATTGAGTTACGAATCACCTCTTAGCCTATAGTCTCATGATAGCATCTATGAACTTCAAAAGTCTCATGAACAACATGGAACATACCTCGACCAATTGTTTGCAAGAGTTGTACAGCAAACAAGGTATAAGAGGTTCATGTAGAAAAGAGAATTTTCAAGCTAAGATGGTTGAAGGGTTATGTGTTGTCAACTAAGGTCTAAAGATGATTGGGCTTGTTGAGAAGCTCTTCAACTTGGATGTAGTGATTGATAATCATCTCCATGAGGATTTAGTCCTCCGATCCTTGTTGAGTTTATTTGACCAAAGTGTTGGTCAAGATGGAGACAATCATGAAAAAGGTAAACCTCCAATGAATGCTTTCTCCTCTCATTTTAAATGCCCTATAGGCAAATCGAAAGGGGGTGATAAGAAGAAATGTTCTTTTTCTTAGAAGAAATAAATATTTAAGGCATCTAGTAGAGTCAAGAAGATAATTAAGGATAATAAAAATGCAACTTATTTCTATTATGGAAAATCGATCGGGTGATTAAAAGCTTAAATGCAAGGAATGCCTTGTAACTTTAGGGAAAGATAAGTTGTTTATTGAATGCACCTAAGGATAAATTCTTCTTCATGGGAATTTGATACAGCATGTGGTTTTCATCTTTGTAATTTGTTACAAAGAATGGAGAGAAGAATAAATCTTAGTGATGGGGATATGATCCTCCATTTTGATAATGAAGCAAAGAGTTGTAGTGAAAGCCAAAAGCATATGTGAAGTTAGATTTAAGAGATTCTAAAAATTGTACTAAATCCTTGTTACTATGTACCTTAGTGCCATTGATACAATGTATAAAGGATTATACATTTTAGATTCTCCACCATCACTAATGCATATTCAACAAAACAACAAAAGAAAATTAGATAACTAAGAAAGTGCATACATTTGACATTCTGGACTTGGACATATTTCCAAGAATAGGATGAACAAGTTAGTAATCCTAAAATCACTAAATGGTAGTGGATTAGAGGATCAACTTATTTGTAAGTCTTGTTTAAAAGAAAAAATGACCAAAGATCCTTTTGTAGGGCAAATAGAGTGATCTCCTAGTCCTTTGGATTTGATCCATATGCATGTTTGTGGTCTATTAAGAGTTAGTGTAAGAAGAGGCTTTTTTTTACTTCATTACCTTTACATGATTTCACTCAATTCGAACATGTATATCTTATGAATTACAAGTTTGAAGCCTTTGAAAACTTCAAAGAGTATAGGAATAAAAGAGAAAAGTAATTAAGGCGTAGTATCAAAGCTCTTCAATTAGATCAAGGATGTGATTACTTAAGTATCAAGTTCTTGGATTATTTAAAAGAGAATAGGATTCTATCACAATGGACTCTAGCCTACACACCCAAACATAATGGGAGTAATTGAGAGAAGAAATTATGTATTATTAGACATGATATAGTCTATGATAAGTTTCGTTGATGTCCCTATCTCCTTTTTGGAATACAATCTAGAGACGGTAGTGAGATTACTGAATGTAGTACCTTTAAAGTTAGTGTTGAAGACATTGCATGAGATGTGATTTAGCAAAGTACCCTTCTACTCTTATTTAAAAGTTTAGGGGTCTCTCGACTATGTCATGAGACTAGTGAGAGATAAGTTGGATATGAGATCCATCGTGTGTAAGTTTGTTGGATACCTAAAAGAGTCTTTAGGTTATTATTTAAATGATCCCTCAAAAAAAAAGGTGTTTGTTTTGATAAACGCCACCATTTTTAGAAAAAAGAGTTTCTATTAGATAGAAAAGGCATCATTGTTGAGCTAGATGAAGTTCAAGATGATTATACTATCCCACAAGTGATAGAAATAAAAGAGCATCCCAAGCTTAGCACACAACTTCCTTAAAGGTTAGAACAAATCAAGAAGTAACCTGAAAGGTTGGATTCCTTCATGAGATAGGCTAAATGAATAGTGGTCCAAGGACCTATGAGGAAGCTATGCAGGACATTTATTTGGGTCATTCACTTGAGATCATGAAATTTAACATAAACTCTATGTATTCCAATAAAGTATGGACTTCGGTAGATCTACTTGAGGGTATAGTAGCCATTGGTTGTAAATAGATTTATAAGCGAACGTTTGGAGTTGATGAAGAGGTTATAACCTTAAGATAAGATTATTAACAAAAAGGTTATACTTAAAGACTTGGTATTGGCATCAAGAAAACTTTTTCACCAATCGCTATGCTTAAGTTCATAAGGATTATACATGCCATAATCGTTTACCACAATTATGAAATGTGGCAAATGGATGTTAAGACTACTTTTCTCAATGGAAACATTGATAAGGAAATTATATAGAGCAACCATAGGATTTTACATCCAAATGGAGTGAACAAGGTTTGCAAACTCTAAAGGTTCATTTATGGACTAAAGCAAGCGTCCCTAAGTTGGAACATATGTTTTGATGAGACAGTCTAATCATTTAGCTTCATGAAAAATATGTGTGAACCTTGTATGTATAAAAAGGCTAGTAGAGTTTGTACAGTTTATTGTGCTTATGTCAATGACATCCTTCTCATTGGGAATGAGAAAGAGACATTAGAGTGACCTAAAGCATGATTGTCTTCACAATTCTCCATGAAGGATTTGGAAAAAGCATCCTTCATATTAGAAATATAGATCTATAGAGATAGATGAAAGAGGATATACAATGACAAGATACTAAAATGGTTTAGTATGAAGGAATCCAAAAGAGGATACCTCCCAATAGGTCATGGTATTTATCTCTCTAAGTTAATGGCCCTTAAGACTATAGAAGAGACAAAGAGAATATGCCACATACCTTATGCATATGGCATTGAAAGCATAATGTATGATGTTTAATGTAGAGATAGAAGGTAGCTCACGCTCTAAGCGTTATGAGTCGTTACCAATCCAATCCCGATGAGAGTTACTGAAAATCCACAAAAACAATCCTCAAGTACTTAAAAAGAGCTAAGGATTTGTTTGTAATATACGAAATAGAAAATTGAAACTTTAGGGGTTCTGGATTTTGGTTTCCAATTCAACAAAGATGACCTCAAATCCACTTCTGAATTTATATTTTGCCTCAATGGCCATGGTGAGTTGGAAGTGTTCCAAATAAGATACTACAACCAACTCTACCATTGAGACATGATACATTGCGGTGTTGGACTCCACAAAGAAAGGTGTTTAGATGAAAAACTTCATCTAAGAGTTGGATGTATGTAGTACCTAGCATGTCAAAGCCAGTGGTAGTCTATTGAGATAGCAAAAGAGCCATTGCACAAGCAATGAATTCAAGATCTCATCAGTTTTCTGATCACAAATAAATGCATTATCATTTAATCTCAGCAATCATTAATAGATGCAATATTCAAGAAAAGAGAGTTTCCTTAGGAGAGAATATAACAAATCCACTATCTAAACCCCTAAAAGCAAAAAAGGTCTTTAAGACATCTTGAGAATATGGGCTCGAAAGCTATAGGAAATTGACATTAGGGCAAATGGGAGATTGTTGGAATAGTACCTCGAAGCCAACTAGATTGCTGTATAAAACTACTCCACTTATGTTACTATCTTGATTGAATAATATTCAATAAAATGGCTATCTTCATCTTATACGTAAATGATTTCTTCACATGCATTTGGTTGAAGTCTTTAAATCATACAAAATAATGGGACTTGATCACACATATGATAGTGATCATGAAATAAGTCTCTATGGTCATGATTTTAAATATTTTAAGTTGTAAAATCTTATGAGATAGGGCACCTAAGATGCACACTCTAAGGAGTTAGATATTGCCTCTTTTCATGGGCAATCTATGTTAAACATGGATGTATGTTAGTGGGTATTTGTTATAGAACAAGTTCACTGAAGACTTACTTAGAGAATTCACAAGGTAGCTGAAGCAGCACATTGGTAGTAGAAATTCTCAAGCTTATGATAGTACATTTAATTAGTCCTTTAACTTGAGGTTCTATGGTATTCTTGTATTTAGGTCATTGTGCTTTAATTTTTTCCAGACCATGTAGTGGGTCATTTAGGGCTTAGATTGGGTAGAAGCTATTTAAGTATGGAGGTTGGAGAGTTCTAAGATAGGATATGTTTTGCTCGTCTATGAAGAATGGGTTGATCTCCTATCTATTCTAAGATAATCAATTTTCTAAGAAATCCTTACACAAGATGATATGGCAATTTGGAAAAGAGTTTTTCAAAGTTGAGGTCATAATTGGAAATCGAATATAAAGAATAGATATATTATTATCAAGGCTATTAGGAAATGACTGATATCTTGCCCTAGGCCGCATTTATGAGATAGAAAATGGAAGGGTCGTATTTGCATGGCAATCATAAGCGATAATAGTTTACCCCAAAATTAATTCATCTAATTGGTTGGACTCCATAGGCTTGCACTAGACATCGACTTTGGAGATTGGGAACTCTTCATTTAATAGACACCAATTGATAGAGTGCTTAGTTTATAAGAGTTTAAACTAATTGGAATATTTTGATGTTCAATAAATCAAAAAGAGTTATGACTCCATGCCTAATTAATTGGTGAACTTAAAGAGTCGCATACAAAAGCCTAGAACACTTTAATTAGATTGGAGAAATTATCTAAGTAGTTAGATAATTAGAGTGGTCAAGTTTGGAAGAAAGACCAAGTTGACTAATTAAAAGTTAGACATAATAGCTTGATTAATTTAAGGGTTAAATTAATTAAATTAATTTAAAGAGTTAAATTAGACCAATTCAATTAAGACGTTAATTTAATTGGTGCCATGTGGCAATTTAATTAATCAAGTCAACTTAAGGAGTTAAGCTTGATTTAATTAACTTAAAGAGTTAATTTAATATAATTAAATTAAGAAGTTAATTTAATTAAAGAGAAAATCTAACTTCGAAGGAAAATTTCTAATGGAAGAGTCTAATTTTAATTTTTCGTTGGCATTTTTTATTTTGGAAATTAAAATTCCAACTAAGCATGCAAGTGCATAGGGAAGTTGGTAGTGTGAGGGAAGTGTAATGTAGGCTTCCAAAAGTATCCTAATCACACTATAGGTGTGTGGATCGACTTTAGAGACACAATAAGTGGGGTGCTAAATGTTAGTGAACTAGATCCTTCAAATTGAAGACAGTTTTTTGGAGGATTTTTTGCAGCTATTGTGGTCCTAGCACATTTTTGCTGTTGTTTTGCCTCTATTTGGAGGCGTTTCTATGAGCAAAAGTTGCTGTCCTTGGTGCTTTAAGGTGTGGAGAAGTAGATCCAAGAGAAAGAAGGGGTAGATCTTGCATAGAAAGTGTTCTAGTGGAAAATCTTCTTATTGCCTTCAAAGTTTCTTTTCAAGGTAATTTCTCTTGGTCCAAAACCTTAATTGTGGCATGAAGTAAGATCCTTAATATTGTGATTGTAACAACAAATTTTCTGATATGCAAAAATTAAAATTACAAACAAGAAAAATCACACAAATAAAATTAAAATGAAAATCAATCAACAGTAGATTCTATTTCTAATCTAATCCTTTAATTCTTTCCTTCCAAATATAATCTTGAATTTAATAAGTTCCGCAAAAAAATTCCTTAAATTCCGTGGATCTCTTTTGAATTTGATTTGAATAAAATAACACCTATTCGAGGGTTTCGCTCCTTGATCTTGAATCAAACGTTAGACATATATGAGTTCTATGAAGAACATCTTAAACGTTGTGGATTTTCTTAAATAAAAATAATGCAAATTCAAGGGCTTTGCACTTTAATCTTGATTCAAAAGTAAAAAATATATGAATTTCGTGAAGAATGCCTCAAACGTCGTAGATCTCCTTGAGTAAAAATAACATAAATTTGAGGCCTTCACAATTTGATCTCAAATCAAACGCTAAAAATATATGAGTTCTGTGAAGAACACCTTGAATGTCGTAGATCTCCTTGAATTTTCTTGGGAGAATTGCTAGATTCCTTCAAAGTTTCTCTCCTTTGCTCGAATTTTTTTCATGTTCTCAAATGAGCCGGAATCACTCATTTATATAGGTGTTTGATAGAAGACTTCTGGATTAACTAGAACTCCTTCAAAGGTTACTCTTTGATAAAATAATATCAAATATCTTTGATTTAATTGGTCTACAGATGCGAACACTCTATCCTTGGCATGTGTTGATTATTTATTTGAATATAAAATAAATATTAAATTATTAATTAAAATTAACTATTTATATTTTGAAATTAAATTTAATATATCCCAAAATTTAAAATAGAAAATGTTAAATTAATATTTAATATATAACTTTACATGTGTCACTTTTCAATTGGTCAAATATTTAACATGTTTACAAATGCCCTCACTTCAAGGTTTGATGAAGGGTTGCAAATTATTCCCAAAAGACACGAGACTTGAAGTATTTGAGAATATATATATATATATATATATTCAATTATATATGTGGGCTAAATAAAAGCCCATATTAAAAAATCCACATGCAAGGCCCAAACCCCCCCCCCCCTTTTATTGAGAGTGACCACCATGAATTTTAATCAATATTTCAAAGCAAATTGAGGAATAGCTTTCTAAAGCAAATTCAGTTTTGAAGTTTAAAATCAATCAAAGTCAAACCCATGCACCAATCGAGAACAAATTGAAGAATAGCTTTCCAAAGCAAATTTGGTTTGATGTTTAAAATCAATCAATGTCAGACCCACATGTCAATCGAGAATCAAATTATTGGTTGTAATAAGATTAAGTGTCCCACTAAAATTCATTATCTGCTTTAGCTAACATAGGCAATAGATATCTTCAAGAGTTACCATCCTATTCGAACTCGTTAACTTCAAGTAACATCTATAAAAACACTTGATTGCAGGCTTAAACTCACAAAATATAAGAACCAATTGATTAATTGTTGGGTGCCATAGTTATTGGTAATTTTTGATTTGCCTTGGTAAATTCATCTTCTAGATTTTTACATTTTTCTCTCTTATTGGAAGATACACATCAGAGTGGCCATGGCTGACTAATTCACTTCATACTGAGTAGTGGTCCCTATAGATCAAGACTTCCAAAATGTCGGATTTAAGGGCAACTCATCATTGTCCTCGAAACGAACTAATTCGTCGTCAACAATTAAATGAATCAATTCTTTTTTCAACATTGGGTCACAACATTATTGATGGCAAAGCTAAGTAGGGAGAAACTCTTCAATTTGATGGTGAATTCCACTATATCAAAGGATACTAGGAGTGCACTAAAGATGTCCTTAGCCGATGCAAGCATAAGCAGATTGCCGAGCAAGTATATAATCTAGTGTATGCTTCATTATTCACATATGATTGAAATTCTGAAATTATAGAAGCATTTTGCAATGCATGGTGTCAATTTACAAATACTCTTTTTACTTCCTTTGGACAATTGTCCATAACACTATAGGATTTGCGCAATCTTGCAAGCTTCCCTATGGTAGGATTTTTTGAAGAGCTTATTGGTGTTGATGAGACATTAAGTAAATTTATCCCTAATTCTTGCAAATTCTTGTTTCAAGCTAATCACTTAGTTTAAAGAAGTGCCCATGGAGGTCAATTTTCTCAAGTTACTACTAAAAACTTGGTGAAGTATTGATTATGGAAAGCCATAAAATATTATCAACCACCACCACACAAGGAGAAAAAAATGATCTGACCCAAATCAACTCATAATCGTCTTGGCAATTTTGGTGTTCATGGAGAATGGTCCACTCTAGAGGAGGCATTATTTTAGCATACTACGTCAAGACACATTATCAAGTTTGGCAAAGAATATGTGGCCCAAAAATGGCAATTTATTCTGGCAAAGGAGGTGTAAAATATTATGATCCAAAGGAGGCCCGTAGGAGAATTCACAAAGGGGATTTTATTTCTTGGACTTGCACCATGATTACCAAAGACAAAGGACTCCTATATATTGATGATGGTAAGGCTAGAGAATTGAAGAAAAAATACTTCATTGCTATTTGCTCAAATTATCTTCCTTTGCGGCAAGGCAACTACTTTTTTATTGAACCTTATAGTCCTCATCACTTTAGTTGTCAATTTGGATATTATCAAGAAGTTCATGGAATTCTTGCTCATGACATTCACACAACCGATTTGAATGAAGGACTTCGCTATTGGCGCTTATGCACTTTGCATAATTCTATGTTTGTAAGATGGTTTTTTTGTGTGCCCCTAAATGCAAAAAAATTCTCTTCAAATCCTTACAAGAAGTGGTAGGCTAAAATTCATGGAGATTACTTTAATGAAAATATTACACAATTGATCAACTTGAAGTCAATCAAAAATTCCCTTAAGGACAATGATCATGACAAAAGGGATAGACCACTTGCTCAAGATATTCAAATTCCTCCCAACTTAGAAGATATCAAGCCCCCAAAAGAAAAGAGAAGAAATATTTATCTTTTAGAAACAAGCAACAGTAGGAATGCAAATCGTCATTGGAGAAGGCTTAAAAAAGGTCTTAAATCCCCAAAGCCAAGTGATCCTTCGCCAATAGAGAACTTTTCCAAAATAGTTATTTTCCTTTCTTTATCTTCTTTAAATAAGCTCCATTTTGGTCATTTGCTAACTCCAATCATGTAATATTTCAGTTGGAAAATGAAATTATTAATGTTGATAAAGATTAGACATCCTAAGGTAGTCGAAGATCAATCATGGGACCTAACGTATTGGCCATGAACGCTCCAATTAACACAACTATGCAAAATGAGGCACTGCATGGTATGAAAGCTAAACAATGATCTCTTTGTGCTCTAGTCTTAGTATTTGAAGGTAAGAAATTTGTACTTAATCACTAGAAAGAGTATATTCAAATATTGTGGGATGACCTTCACATGAGAATAGCAAATACTCCACTTGATTCTATCTCATTTATCAAAGATAGTGTTCAATTTGTGCTTGAATTAATAAGGAGCTTCAACAAATTTGGTATCTCCAATGTGAAAGAAATATAGCAAGTACTTTTTGACAAGATCGCTGCTTCTAATGAGGCAAAGTCAACCTCTTTTGAGAAAGCATCCAATGAAATTCTTGCACAACAACTAGATGAGGCCAAAAGTCATCTCCATAATGCTCAAACTAGATAAAGCAAAGAAATAAACCAAATTCAATCCACCCAAGAAACACTGGAATGTGTTGGGAAGAAGCTTGAAAAATTGAAAGAATGCAAGAAGAACTTATCTTCATCATTGAAACGCCAACAATAACTGTTTCAAACTGCTCAAACTGAAATTCGTGAGGTTGAAAAGGAAATTGTTGCTATCAAGAGTACTCCTCCATTGAATAATAAAGTGGTTGAGAATTTACAAACTTCAATAAAACACTTGGAGGTTGTCAAAGAAGAATTGAAGAATTTGAGTCCTTTTACTTGAAATTTGTTTAGAACATAATAGAAGATATTTTTCTTTTCTATCTTGCAATCTTTTATTATTTTTTTATCTGTATTTCTTTGATTAAAAAAAAACTCAAACTAATAAAAACAACAAAATTACTACTTGTTTTTTTAAAACTCAAATTAATTAACTCAAACAACTAAACTATATATATTTAACATAAAAAAAAACTCAAACTTTATAAAAACAACTAAATAACTTTTTTTTATTTACTCAACGAACTCAAACTAGTAAAAACAACTAAACTATATATATTTAACTAAAAAAAACTCAAACTCACTAAAAACAACTAAACAATTCTTTTTTCCTTTTTTGACTCAACAAACTAATTAACTCAAACTAATAAAAACAACCAAACTATTTTTTTTAACTTAAAAAAAACTCAAACTTAAAAAAAACAACTAAACAACTTTTTTTTAAAAAAAATATAATTTAAAATAAACTCATGACTGAACTTAGAGAATATTTAAGCTGCTTACGTATTCAATAGAGGGATTAAGTTATGACATACTTCAAAGAAAGCATCATTTTTAGGGAGGGGTGCCATTCATAGTTTATACTCATGTGGGTCAGAAGTGTCCATTGTTTAACCACCTTGGACTAGATGGGGTATTTAATATTTTAACCACATAAAATATCTTTAGTGGGGGTAAGTTAGCAGTTTAACCACATACACTACCTTTGGTAGAGTAAGTTAGCAATTTAACCACAATGACTAGCTTTGGTAGGTACTATTTACAGTTTGTACTCATGTGCGTCAGGAGTAACATGCAATTTAGGCTCATGCGTTAAGGAGCAATCTCCCAACTTTATGCATAGTAGCGCTTTATGAACTTCCCATTTATAGGGCCAACTCTTAATCCATCTTCAACAACCAATTTATATGTTCCATTTGTATAGACTTCTTTGACAACATAAGGACCACCCCATTTTGATGTGAACTCATTCCCAATTCGATGAGTCATGATGATGGGCCTTCTCATAGTGAGCACCAAATTTCCAACTTGAAAAGATTGTGATCGCACCTTCTTGTTAAATGCCTTAGAGAGCCTAGCTTGATAACACTCAAGTCTTTGTTGTGCTTACTACCTTTTCTCATCAAGGGCCTCTAATTCTTCAAGATGTAAGTGTGCATTTTCCTCAGTTAATCCTTCTTGTATGGCTATCCTCAATGATGGGATTTGCTGCTCAATGGGTAAAATGGTTTCAACACCATAAACTAATGAATATGGAGTTGCTTGTGTAGGTGTTTTGTGAGTAGTTCAATATGCCCATAAAGCTTCTCCAATTTTTTCCTACCAGTCTCTCTTTGACTTTGAGACTACTTTCTTCAGCAAATTACTCAGAGTCTTATAGAATACCTTGGCAAGACCATTAGTAGCAACATAGTACATGGAAGACTTTCTCTGCTTAAAATTGAACTCCTGACAAAGTTTGTCTATCAAATTATTGCAAAAAGGCTTTCCATTATCAATGATCACATATTGAAGAACCCCATAGCAATAGACAATGTTGATGTGGATAAAGTTAGCAAGATTTTCTTTATTTACTTCTCTAAGTGGTATTGCTTTTTCAGCCTACTTAGAGAAATAGTCTATTGTAGCCAATATATACAAATGCCCAATGGAAGACTTTGTCAAAAGCCTAACCACATCTAATCCCCAAGCATCAAATAGCCATAAAGTGCAGTTGGATATACTGATTTAGGTAGTTGCTAAATGAGATTTGCATGAAATTAGCAGGCTTGACATCTTTGTGCATAATCTATGCAATCTTTTACCATTGTTGGCTAGTAGTAGCCCATTATCTTTATCCAAAGATGTAATTTCAGACCCAACTGGTAAGCATCACAAACCTAGGAATAAGTTTCTTCCATGGCTTGGATAGCTTCATCATCGCCTAAACATCACAAAAAGATTCCATCAAATGATCGTCTATAAAGTACACATCTATAATAGATGAAGCGAGCTACACAACGTCGGATATCAACTCTTAGGCATGGATCATCAAGTAACTTCTCGTACTTTAGATAATGTATGATTGGTTGGTGCAAATCTTTCTTCTCTATCTTAAATATTTGAACAACATAGCTTTCATCTTTTTCACAATCCTCATCCTCAAATATTGGCGGTACAACCCAACTTTTGCATATTGGAATTCGCACTTCATTTTCAAGTATGGCAAGTGACAAGGCCAATTGAGCTAATGCATCAGCTTGCTTATTTTCATCCCTTGGCACATGTTTGATATCTATATCCCCAAGCCATCTAATGAGTCTATTTACATAATTAAAGTATGGGAATAATTCAGGTTTTTTTACTACATATGATCCAAGCAACTAATTGACCACAAACTTAGAATCTCCATAGACTTTAAGGTGCAACTGTTTTATGTCAATCGCCATTTCCAACCCAAGAATAAGAGCTTGATATTCAGTAACATTATTGGAACAGTTTTCAGTTAAAGTGAAGGAATATGATAATACTTCATCATTTGATGTGATGAATACTTCTCCAGCACCAGCTCCTTCTCTATGGGATGTTTTATCAAAGTACATTTTCCAAGGAGGTGTAATTTCAACTACCAAGACATTTTCATTGAGTAGATCATCAAATAATTCCCACTCAATAGGGATGCGATGATCAACCAAGAAGTCAACCAAAACTTATCTTTTTACTACTTCTTGTAGAACATAGATAATCTCAAACTATTGTAACTGAAGGTACCATCTCACAAGTCTATTAAAGAGGACAAGTTTTGACATAATATATTTTAGTGGATTTGCTTTTGAGATAAGATAGATAGTATGAGCTTGAAAGTAACGCTTCAACTTTTGGATTGCAAAGATTATAGTCAAATATGTTTCTCAATCGGCTAGTATTTCAACTTATTTGGCATCATCATTCTGCTCAGGTAGTATAAGGCATTTTCTTTTCCTTTATCATTTTTTTGTGCTAGTAGAGCACCAACAGAACATTCTTGAACAATGATATAAAGGATCAATGGACATCCAGGTATTGGTGTGACCAACAAAGGAGGTTCATCAAATAAGCTTTTATACTTTTAAAAGCATTACTACAAGCTTCATCCCACTCAAATAAAACCCCTTTCTGGTTGAATGGTTGACATTTACATGCTAAATTTGATATGAATCTTCATAAATAAGCTAACTTCCCTTGCAATCTTTTAAGTTCATGGATGTCTCGAGGTTCTAGCATTTTAAGAATTGCATCAATTTTTGCTTGCCTGATTCTATTCCTTGACAACGAACAATAAATCCCAAAATTTTTCCCAATGTAACACCAAATGCACACTTTAATTGGTTCATTTTGAGTTGATATTTTCCCATGCGCTCAAAAATTTATCTTAAATCTTGGGTGTGATCTTCTTTTCTTTTGGACTTAACGACCATTCATCAACATAACATTCAATATTCTTACTAAGCATATCATCAAAGATTTTCTACATAGCTCATTGATATGTGGCACTGGCATTTTTTAGTCCAAATGGCATTTATCATGCTTTATGCCCTGTGGTAGCGTCAATCATGAGTTCTAAAATGGGCAATAGAACATCATCTTTAAGACAAGCACCATTCAAGTCCCTAAAGTCAACATAAACTTGAATTTGAACAATTTTCTTTCTTACTGAAACAATGTTGAAAATCCATGTTGGATACTTGACTTCTTGAATAAACCTAACCTTAATGAGCTTGTTCACTTCAACTTCAATCAAAGGAACCAATTCGGGGTAAAATCGCTATTGAGCTTGTTTGACTTGATGAGTTTCTTTCGTTACTGATAAATGATGGACCACCACCTTTAGATCTAACCCAGGCACCTCTTTATACGACCATGCAAACACATCTCTAAACTCATGTAATAACTCAACATATACTTCTTTTTCTTCAACAGTCAACAAAACACTAATGTAGATAAGCCGTGAATTATTGGCATCACCTAAATTAATCTCTTTTAATTCATCTACAGTGGCTTTAACACTTTCTTCAAACTCAAGAGGAGTAGTTTCAACACCTTCTTCTTCAATAAAAAAAATCTACTCAAAGTAATATGGTTTGCTGGTGTAATATACTCTTCCATGAGCTCAATTTTCTTAAATTCCATACATGCCCTTGTTTGTACATCATTTCTTTTTATATAGACCATTTGAATGACGCCATCTATTTCACTTATGTAACCACTATTGATAAGCTTAGAGATTTTTTAGGAAATATGATCTATAGTACTTTGATGAGGTAACTGACTATTACTAACAATAATATGATATGAATTAGCCACACTTTCTCTATCATTTTCTTCATCCATTTAAGTTTGTGTGAAGATAATAGCTTGCAATTTAACTTTTACGGTTCTACCACATGAAATATTCAAACTATAGCACCACTTTATGCATGAAGGAATAGAACTTCTATGCTTTTTTGGCTCGCTCACCCACTTTAAGTACTTTGACATTTTAGATGAATTCAATCTCCGATTATAGGTTCTTTTATGTTGCCACTTTCCAAGTCTATCAAAAACTGGGATTCATGGGACTTTTTTCCCATTTTCATTGAAAATATTATTTTTTGACAAAAATTCCTCTCCAATAATATGATTATTGCTGGCTTTCCTATTTGCAATACGAATATGATTCTAAGGAACAAATCCAAGTACTGTTAGAGAGCTTTGAACACCATGACCTTTTACTTTCAACATCTTTTGGGTAGTGTTAAGTCTATGCGTTTGCTTGCTAGAAGCCTTAGGGAGAAGTTTTCCTAAGAGGGAATATTCTTGTGGGTTATATCCAGCTTTGACAAGAAATTTATAGGCTTTTAGATCAAAGCAATTTTCATTTTGAAGCTGTACAAATTCTCCATATTTCTTTTCAACTCCTTGAGTTGGGTGAATAGATCATTTTAGCGAATGAGGGAATAACCTTTTTGCATCAAGCTTGGTCAAAGGAAATATCAATTCTTTCAATGATTAATATCCTACCTAAGGTAACTCACTCTTTACATGATCTTTACTATTTCATGCTGGAGTTAAGTTTTCAACCTTCTTTCCACCATCAAGATCATCTTGCTGCTTGGATTCTTCTTGTTTTTTTGCCTTGGCAATTTTCATACTTTTGATATAGTATTTAGCATCTATTAAGTGTGATTTAGCTTTAGTGAAAGATTTGCTATCTCCAAGCACTTTCTTCACCATATCTTCTTAATAATACTTAAAATATTGGTGCAAAGTATAGGGAACTACACCATTTTCATGTAACTAAGATCAGCTTAGAAGTATATTGTATGATGTCTTGGCATCTATGATATGAAATAATGCTATCAACAACATATCGTCTATCAATAGTTTTATCCTTATTATTCCAAGAGCTGTTTGCCCTATTGATTAAATGCTTGAATCATTAAGCAACTATTTGTCAATTCATCTGTGGAGATTCCTAAATCCTTCATTACATTCAATGGTAAGATATTGACTGCAAAGCCACCATCAATCAAAATTCTATTTATTTTTTGTTCATAAGCATAGCTAGTTACAAACAGTGGCCTATTATGGGGCTTGGAGCCAAGCAACAAGCCTTCATTAGTGAAAGTCATTGTTGATATGCACTCTACAGTTATATCATGATTTTATTCATCAGATAAACATACGTCACTAGAGGAAATATTTTCTTCACTTATCATGTAGCATGTATTGTCACTATCGTGACAACCAAGTACATCCTTTTCAATCTTGATAGTAACATGATTTGAACCAGCATTATGCCTTTCAAGTGAGATTTTCCTTTGTTAAGCCAATTGCATCACTTTATCTTTGAATATGAAGCAGTCATGTGTTGGGTGACCCACCAACTGATGGTACTTGCAATACTTTAGGTCATCAATTTTCCCAGCTTCTTCAGGTTATTTCATTTCAGCTAATTCAATGAGATTTGCTTTTAGCAAATCATCAAATATTCTAAAGACATCAAAGTCGAGGATTGGGTATGTTTTAGCCTATATTTCCTTTAAAGTTAATTTTCTTTGTCCACTTTCTAGGGAAATAACTTTCTTTTCATCCTTTATGATTTCTGCCTTCATACAAAACTTGATGGGTGTTGTATTCACCACCATAACTTTTTTACTTTAGGCTTTAGCAATAAGTTTGCCTTTTTTCTTGAATTCTTTCTTTTTCTTAAACTTACGAGGCTCTTGAATTGGTGGCCTTTTTACTCCACTAGCAAATATGCTTAACTCTATATCATGGGCTTGAGAGGTTAACTTTTCAAAAGTTTTAAGCTGAATTCCTTGGAGAATATATCCAAGCCCCCAATGCATCCCTTGAATGCACACTCAATAGCTAAAGCTTCAGATAATCGATCTTTGCAATTAAAGCTTAAATTTATCTAGCAAATAATGTAGTCAATGATTGACTCTCCTTTCCACTGGCCAAAATTGGTGAGCTTAATCATACTGACCATCCTTCGGGTACTTTAGAAGCGATTGAGAAATTCTTGCTCTAATTACCCTTAACTATCAATTAAGCCTGTTTCTAGGTTAGTGTACCAATCAAAAGCATTGCCTTTCAAAGATTAAACAAACTGCTTAACTAGGTGATTTCCATAAGTCTTAGCATTATTACAAGTTTCGATGAAGTGAGCCACATGCTATTTTGGATTGCCTTTGCCATTAAGTTGTTAATCCTTTAAGTATATGGCTTGGAATAAGTCATAAATGACTTAGAGCTTCCTCAAATTTGCCTTTGATAGTTCCTATGATAAACTCTCTTAGTTGGTCAATAGGAATTAGTCCATCGGTGGAAACTCGCAGTTCCTTTATTGCAGGCTTTTCATTTTCAACTGGCTGCCTCTTTGTGGATGTTTCACCTTTATCTTGAGCTTCTATTTCTTTCTCTATTACATGAATAGTCTCAACATTATTCATCTTGTTCATTAACTTGGAGATCTGAGAGTCTTGCTTTTATATATACTTTGCTAGTCCTTCAATAATCCTTGTCAAATTAGCAATTTGCTCCTCCAAAAATGTGACACTTGTCACCATTATTGGCACCATACTTGAGAAACCTGATGTTGAGTGAGGAGTGCATGCTGGTGTTTCTTTCTTTGAGTCTCTATCACCTTCATTAGTATCAATAACATGCGGCAATGCCGCTTCCACAACTTCAAGTGAAGGATTTACCTCTAAAGATGATTGTGACTTTTTGAACATAATCCTTGTGGAAACGCTAACATTTCTTACTCTAGAATTTATGAAATTTAAGGTAGTCATCTTCAATGCAACAGTCTTGTTGGTGGCCATGATACATCAATCTTTAATGAAGGAAATAGATAAAAGTTAGAGATAGTCCCATTGGGTGTGCTAAAATTTATAATAATAAATTTTCTTGTCTGCAAAAATTAAAATTACAAACAAGAAAAATCGTACAAATAAAATTAAAATGAAAATCAACCAACTATGGATTCTATCCTTCTAAATATAATCTTGAATTTAATGAATGAATGTCCTTTAAATTTGATTTGAATAAAATAACACCAACTCAAGGGCTTCGCACTTTTATCTCAAATCAAATGATAGAATATATAAGTTTTGCAAAAAACACCTTAAGCGTTGTGGATCTTCTTGAATAAAAATAATACCACTTCAAAAGCTTTACACCTTAATCTTGAATCAAATGCCAAAAATATATGGATTCCGCAAAGAACACGTTGAACGTTATGGATCTCCTTGAATAAAAATAATGCCAATTTGAGAATTTCACACTTTAATCTCGAATCAAATGCCAAAAATATAAGAGTTCTATGAAAACGTCTTGAACATCGTGGATCTCCTTGAATAAAAATAATGCCAATTCAAAGGCTTCGCGCCTTGATCTCAAATCAAACTCCAAAAATATATAAGTTTCACGAAGAATGCCTCGAACGTTGTGGATCTCCTTGAATTTTCTTGAGAGAATTGCTGGATTCCTCCAAAGTTTCTCTCCTCTGCGAAAATTTTTTTGTGTTCTTAAATGAGCTAGAATCACTCCTTTATATAAGTATTTGATGGAAGACTTTTAGATTGACTAGAACTCCTTCAAAAGTTATCTTTTTGATAAGATAATATCAAATATCTTTTATTTAATAGGTCCATAGATGCAAACACTCCATCCTTGACATGTTTTAATACTTGATTTAAATATAAAATAAATACTAAATTATTAATTAAAATTAACTATTTATCTTTTAGAATTAAATTTAATATATCCTAAAATTTAAATAGAAAATTTTAAATTAATATTTAATATATTATTTTACATGTGTCACTTCTCAATTAGTAAAAAATTTAATATGTTTATAGTGATATTGCAAGTTTACTTTTTCTTTAATTTTGCCAAATTATTAGGATCCTTGCGATATTACTTTCTTCATGGTTATGATTGTTTTATGAGAGTAACTTTTAGTGGGTATTTTAAGAGGCCTCTCAACAACTGTCGTTCACATAAGTCCCTCTCATCTCTCCTTAAACAACTAAGCATTAATCAAGCATAGAGTGACTTTTGTAGTTTTCATGCTATTAAATCTCTTGTCTTTGTTGCGGGAGTTAGAATTTAAGAAGATGATAGGTCATGTCCTTTATAAAATTAAAGTTTTCAAGAAGTTAAGGCAGAACTTGATAAAATAGCAGTCTCATTGAGCAACAGGAGCTAGGGTGATAGTGAGAATTTTAAGAAGGAGGTAGCTAAAGTGGTTAGGCGATGAAGTTAGAAAGAGAAAGAGTCAGCTAAATTACTAAAGATGCATGAGTGTTTAAAGGTGAGATATACTAAAGAGGTGAAGAGTAAGAAGAAGTTCCTATGTCCTTCTACTGGGAAGACTCTTCTAAATACAGCTTATAAGGATATGATAAGGGTATACGAGGGCATGGGTAAGTTCTTTAAGGTAGTAGATACGAAAGTGATGGTGGAGAGCCAGTAGATGTTATTTTGTAGGAGTGAGATGTTACGTCTATGATAGTGGTAGCAAGTGAAATTTACATTTAGGATTTGGATGTTGCTTAGCATCATCTTCTAGTTAATTTGAGTAGTATGTCATTATTTAATTTCAAAGGTCAAATGTTCGTCGAACATCCTTTTATCTTTCTTGTTTGATTTTAATAGAATTTTCTTTGTTCTTACTCATTTTGTGAGTGTACAAGCACTTAGCAAATTGAAGAATTATTGACTTTACATACTTGTACTTTGAAAATTAAATGATGGGTGGTATAAGGATGCCATTATTAAGTATAAAGGAGAAAGCACATCACAAACATCCACATGGGGGCACTAAACTTAGGCACTTGTATGAGTGTTGAGTTTGGGTGCCTGCGTCGTGCTATGTTTAGGACACCTACTAAGGGCCCATTTAAGGCACTCATGAGGCATCAAGCTAGGGTGCCAGGCTAGGCTCCTGACTTGGGTGTTGGTTGGGAGTCAAGATTTGGAGTCTATGTGGGGCACTTTAGCAGGATGTCTTTTGGATTTTCTTAATTTGTTGTCAGTTTTGCTGTCTTCGTCTAATTTGCTAATAGTATGATGCCTTTAATTGTCATCGGGGTGTTGGAGAATTTTAAGTGACATTGTGCCGTAGGAACTTTAGAGCATTCATGAAGTTGAAGTGACTATGTTGGAATAGTATCCCACAATCAATTAGAATTAGCATGTAATACTACTCCAAATTGTGATATAATTTTGATTGAATGATATTCTTATTAAAATAGCCATCGTCATCTTATGCTTTTTATACTTCACTTGTATTTGGTTGAGGCCCTTAAATTAAACAAGACTATGAGACTTCGTCATGTATATGATGGTGATCATGAAATAAGTCTTTATGTCATGATTTTAAAGTATTCAAAGTCATAGAATCTTATGAAACAAGGTGTCTAAAATTCAAACAGACTTGCACTAATGATACATATTCCAAAGGGTAGGATATTGAACCAGTTCATGGACAATTTGTGTGAGATATAGATGATATTAGTGGGTGCTTGTTAGAGAACAAGTTCACTGAAAGCCCACGTAGAGAATCTACTAGATAGCTGTAGTGGCACATCGATAGTGGTAAGTTCTTGAGCTTATGATAGTGCATATAATTAGTCATTGGATCTATAGATCTATAGTAACCTTATGTTTAAGTCTTTATGCTTTGATTTTTTGCTGACCACATAACGGTCATACAAGATTGAGATTTGGCATAAGCTACTCAAGCATAAAGTTTGTGAGATTCAAGGAGGAATCCATTTCCTCATTGTTGTGAAGAATGAGTGCAACTCTTTTATATTCTATAACGATTGATTCCAAGAAATCTTTGCGCATGGTAGTATGGCAATTTGGAAAAAATGTTTTCCAATGTTAAGATCATAAAGGAAAATCAAACATTAGATGTAGAGATATAGTTATTGAGACTATTAAGAAGCCGACAAATATTTTACTGTAGGCCTTTTTCGGGAAATAGGAGATGAAAAGACTATATTTGCATAATGAGCATAAGCTCTAATGGTTTATCATGATATATAACTCATTCATCCAATTAGTTGGGCTTCATGGGCTTGTTGCTAGACATTGATTATGGAGATTGGATACTCTTCAATTAATAGAGATTAATTTTAAGAGTTATCAGTTTAAAAGAGTTTAAACTAATGTGGATATTCCAATATCCAAAATATCAGAATAAGTTGTGAGCCCATGTCCAATGAATGGATGAACCTAATGTGTCATGCACAAAAGTTTAAGGAAGCTCTTATTTGAAAGGGGAAATTTTCTAAGGAGTTAGAAACATTATGCTAGGCGTTTTAGAGAGATAAATGATTAATCTATTTAATTGGTCATTTTGGCTTGATCATTTTAAGTATTAAATATAATTTAAAGAGTTAAATTAAATCAATTAAATTAAGATATTAATTTAATTGGTGTCATATGACAATTCATTTGTCAAGTTAATTTAAGAAGTAAGTTAACTTTATTTAACTTAAAGAGTTAAGTTAATTAACTTAAGGTGTTAAGTTAAATTAATTAAATTAAAGAGTTAGTTTAATTAAATTGAGTATTTAGGTTTTGGAGGGAAATCAAATGGAAGAGTCCATTTGAATTAAGTTAATTAGCATTTCATTTCATAAGATAAAATGTAAATGTTAATTCAAATGCAAAAATACACACACAAGTTGGCAAGTTGGCCAACATGCATGGAGGCCCGCCACTTGTGCTTGGTCGGCATTCCTCATGTTTTCCCTTCAAAAGTATGATATAATTCACGTGTTAAATAATCACACCAAAATTCTCTCGTTTCTCTCTTCTCCAAAATGGCCACTACTACCACCATCATCTTCCTCTCTTTTCTAACAAAGTGAGGTTGATTGAGAGCTTATTCTAGGTGTGTAGACTTTATATTAGAAGTTCAACATTTGGGGAACTTAGAAGTTTATTGGTGAATCGTTTTGTGGCTAATTTTGGTGGGTCATTTGGATGATCTAGAAGCTGTATTTTTTAGTAATTTTTGCTAATAACCTTGTTGTTTTAGAGGTGAATTGGTGTGCCAATTTTGCTAGTTTTTGGAGCTTTGGAAGGAGAGCAATTAGATCAAACTATTGATGCTTGAAGATCGTCCATTGGAAGAGTCTTTGGAGTGATCTAGTAGATTCCTTTGAATCCTTTTATCAAAGGTAAATTTTCTACCTTCTAATCCTCATTTAGTGCATGATTATAATCCTGGGAAAAAGATGATTGATTTTATTTTTTATATATTTTGGTTTTAATATTTGGATCCCAATCCTTCTCTAATTTTCACGTGAACGTAGCATGTGATGAAGGTATCTTAGGGAGGCATGGAGCCCCCTTAATATTTATGGTAGTTCACCTTATGTAAAGTAGAGTCCTCCAAAGGAGAAAGGTTAATTCTGCACACAAGTTGAGCATAAGCTAAATGTTGGGATGAGAATGGTTGTACTTATGGATTTTCTAAAAGGCTTTATAATAAATATGCAATGACATGCGCAGTCGTTGGACTTAGAAGTTTCTTTTAAATATTTATTAAGTGTTGAGACTTGCCACTTTTCTCTTCCTGAGGATTCAAGATGAGCTTCCTTCGCTTGATGATGTAAGTGTCTTCTATGATGTTCCTTGATGAGTGTATTTAGAGTGGTTGCCATGTACTTCTAAAAATAACAGATAGTAGACTTTTTTAGAATGCTATGTAATCTCAAAGGGAGTCAACAAAGGAATTTTTTAGGTTGCCATATATTCTTATAAAGAGCTTTGCTCCCAAGAGAACATATAGTAGATTTATTTAGAGAGATTGCCGCATATTCCTAAAGAAAGCCTTATTCTCGAGGGAGCCTATAGTAGACTTCTTTAGAGAGGATGCTACTTACTCCTGAAAGAAGCCTCTCTTTTGAAAAAGCTTATAGTGGATTTTTTAAGAGAAGGTTTCACATACTCTTGAAGGGAGCCTCATTCTCAAAAAAGCTTAAAGTGGGCTTTTTCAGAGGAGGTTACGTATTCTCAAGAGAGATGATAGTGGACTTACACTTAAAAGCCATCAAAGAAGCTTCATGGGAGAATGCACAGTTGCTGCAAAATTGAAGGTTACAAAAGAGACAGTAGAAATATGAAGAATTTGAATAAGTTTGTATTAATTGAAGAAATATCAATATGAAACTAATGTCATCCCTGAATGGGTAGGTCTCATTTGAATTTAAAAGGAAGAAAGCTAATGATAGAAATTAAAACAAAAAAGAAACTATTGCAAATTACTTATTATCTGGATGCATCATTAATGTAGTGTTCCAAGTATCACTTGGCATATCTCATAGTGCGCATATTTCCATAAGGTTGATATCCAGTAGCACAAATTTGCCTTTGTTTTCTCTAGCCAATTTCTTCAAATATTATCAAGATAAATCCCGCTACAATGGAGTTGTCGAGGTCACGACAGCATTAGTGCTCCTTAGGATCCATGTGGTTGTCTAATCGCCATCTATAACCTTTGCTATCTTTAGCTAGTAAACTTCCCTTTGAGCTAGACATCTTCCAGGTCAAGCATTCTTTAAGGTGTCTTGTTTGAGTTAATCTTTCAATGCATCTTTCAAGTGGCAACATTCATTTATGGTATGTTCGCTGGCTCGGTCATAGCGACACCATTTGTTTGGTTTTGGTTTCTTAGGATTCACAAGGTTTTTCTATGGTGGTCGTCTAATAAGGCTATACTGCAATGCTATAATTAGCATTTTTGTTTGTGACACAATATAGAATATGTGTGTGGTAATTGTATGAGAAGGTCTACACCTTTGATCCCTTAGCTTCTTATTGGTTGTTACTCCCTTCATCATATATCTTTCATTTGGTGGCTTCTTGAGGAACTATAGCTTCTTCTATATAAAGGAACTTTTTTGCGTGCATTACGAGTTCTTCTAGAGTTGTAGGACACTTTTTAATGATTGATTCATGAAGCTTCAAGTCCTTTAGGTTCTACTGAATAATGTTGGCAAACTGGAGCACTTCAATAGCATGGGGGATTTTGTGTACTTGGATAAAATGGTTGTGTAAGTTCTTATGGACTCTTCATCCTTCTGCTATATAGTTAATGAATATGTTGTTGTTTTAGGGTATGTATAGTTGATGGGGAAATTTTAAAGAAAATACTATGCAAATACCTCCTATATAGTAATAGATCCACCTAGTATCTAGTTGAACCATGTTAGGACATGCTTGATGAGTGTTGTGCGGAAAAACTTATAGGATACATCTTCTCTCAAGTTGTAGAATTTCATCCTTGCCAGAAAATTATCCAAGTACTCTTGAGGATCAATAGTACCATCATACTCTGGTAGTTAAGTTATCTTCGCTTCCAGAGGGAATGCCTTTGCTAGGATAACTGAAGAGAAGAACTATGCTAAGGGAGAGCGGCCGCTAAAGGGTGGTATTAGCTTCTTGTTCCTCCAAGTGATTGTAGTTATGAAAGATGTCGTTGAACACCAGCCTCTATTGGCACACCCAAGGTAGATTCCATTATAAGTGAAGGGTGTATGTCTCCTTACTAAGGTACAATAGGAAAAGCTGCATCATGATTAGAGGAAGCTCATTGCTTGATTCTCTTTATGGAGGAAGAAGCCCCCATCTCTAGTGTGAAGGTTGTTGCAACTCATAAGGGTGGTATTCCTCAGTATACTGTGTGGCTGCTTTGGCCATAACTTAAGTAGCTCTCTCTAGGATGGCCTTCACCATCTTCTAGATCATGGGTAGACTAGGATCTCCTAGAGAAAGTACTTGCTACAGAAGACATTGTACATTAGTGATTATCTTAGGTTCTAATTGTGGCAATGTTCCAATTTGATGACTCTCCACATCCTCCAACATCGAGACCTTATGACCATCAGGGTCATTAGCTCTTCATCTTTCCTCTTTTCTCAGTGTTTCTTCTTCTTTCCTTGAGCTTCCCAACAATGGTGCCAAAATAATGTTGCTCGAAAATGGAGTAAGATAATTTTCAAAAAAATAGCAGAATGTCGGTTTGTTTTCTCAAAAATGCATGCAGAGAGATCTTATTTTCTCAAGAGTTCTTCCACTCTAAGAAATTTTGCAAATGATTTCTTGTTCCTAATTTTTCTCTAGGACTTGACATTTATATATGAGCTTAGTTTTGATGGATTTAGGCCCATTAGAGTTTATCTGTCCTCTTTATACACTTAGCTTGTCCTTTGATCTCTCTGACCTATTTACTTAGTTAATTAATTTTAAAACCCACTTATTATTTTTACGCAATTTACCAAATTATTTGTAATTCCGAATTGAGTCACATTATATTGTGCTTAAAAAGAGCTAATGAAGTTTTTGTTTCTAATATGCCTACGCGCAATTCAATAAAAGATAGAACTTTCCCTTTTTTTTTGCTAAATCCAATGTACTAAAAAGGTTAAATTAGTTAAATATCTATTACTTATATTCATCATTGAGGTTGACCGTTGACGAACTAAACCAAGTAGTTATATTGTGAAAAATAACTTAAAGATTTGATGTGAAAGGAATACAATTTCATTTTCTACGAATGAGAAATAAGTGAAAGTAAATAAAAGCATTCGTAACTATTTATAATGATGAAAATTACTGCAATTAGAAGAATAGTGGATGATTTTATTAATACAAAATATAACTCCCCAAGAATTTCAAATATGCTCACATTCATAGGAATACTTTGTTGAGAGGGGGGATGGGTAAAGGTTGAAGGAAATTCTTATAGTGACAAATTATTGGGGAGTTGTATTGTTACTATTTTTTAAAATTCGATCTTTCCACTGGATAAAGTATATGTAGCCTAGACAAACCATGAGTATAACAGATGTGCTCGCTCCAGTAATAAATAAATATTTCATAGCAGTGTTATCAAGCCTAATGAATTTCTGTTATATATTTAAATTAATAGGCAAGAGTATAAATTAAAACAATTTAAAACTACAAAACAATTATTAAATTGTTAGTATTCCTCATAGAATAGTTAGTTGTTAACACTAATATAAGAACTGATCTACTATATTCATTTAATACATTCGGCGTACTTTGCGGATGCAGGAAAATTTTACACTCTGATTTGAATTCAGCCTGACTTAAGGCTTAAGGGCAGATTTGCGAACTCGAGCAAATTTTGTCTGGCATTATGGAAATTAATTGATCGGGGGGTTTGGTCGTGACTAATGAGCATGAGCCCTTAATTTGATTTTCTTCTTCTTGAAAAGAAGAGGAACAACAACCGCTACGTACAGTTACAATCTCCCGACCGTAATTAAAACCCCACACAAACTGAAGACATCGTGATCTCACATAGAAAACTGCAATGGCAAATGGGTTGTCAGCATTATTAGTACTGGTGGTACTTTCATTGATATTGGGTGGTTCAAAAGGGTTGCATTTGCAGCAGCACATAGTTGGAGATTCAATCTGGTCAATTCCTCCAACTAATGATTTCTACGCCAACTGGTCTTCCTCTTATTCTTTTCAGATTGGAGATACCCTCTGTAAGGAATATATATATATATATACATACATATATACCATTCTTTTTCTCCATTTTATATATCTATATATATATATATATTTGAGTAATTAATTAAAGTCTAAAGAGATGCATGCATGGTAATTAATTAATAATGGCAATTATTAATGCAGATTTCGACTTCGATTCAGGGCTTTACAACGTGATTCAAGTTTCGAGAGGAGAGTTCGAGAGTTGCAGTGGAAATGGGGGATTCAAGGCATTCATGGAGGGTCCACTTATCTTCCCTTTGTCTCAAAAAGGTGTGTTTTATTTCATATGCAACGTCTCAAACTATTGTTCATTAGGGCAGAAAGTGTGTGTAATGGTGGATTCAAGAAGCCCCTCTCCTTCTCCACTTCCTCGTAACTAGATACCTACACACTGCCAATATTGCTGATCTCTCTCTCTCTCTCTCTCTCTCTCTCTCTCTC
>JACGDI010005831.1:716197-743172 GCA_014898725.1 Jacaranda copaia
GTGTGTGTGTGTGTGTGTGTGTACATCTATTGCTAAAGATACATGTAAATCAGCATAAATCTCTTGCTATGTGTGATTAATAAATAACAAAATGGTGGACAATTTTTCATGATTGCGCATCAAATCGTAAAGTAATTAATATTAGATATCAAAATTAAGAATGATCCAACTCAGAAAATTAATGCGTTAGAATAAAAAATATGGAAATGGATAACAACTCTTGAACCATTTAAAAGTAAAAAAATTCCTTTGGCATGCGTATAAAATTTTCAAAGATCAAATGAAAACATATTTTTATCCTGTATTTCACAAAAAATAAAAATAATTAAGAGAAATAAAGATATTACCTCATTGATTACGTAAAAAGGAATTATAAATATTAATTAAAAAACAACTAACAAAAGAATAATGATTAAAAATGACATAAAGTACGTAATGTTGTCTACCGCAAGTCCAATTAATTTTTCACGTAATTTATGACCTCGGAGGCCCAATTATTGTATATCAGTTGAGACGAAAAGCTGGGCCATAGAAGCCCATGAAGGTTTGCATATGGGCCCTGCTATAGACGTCAACCTCAAACTAAGTTCCCTATAAATAGGCCTCGATTTAATTTAAGAGAAATAAAATATTCTTGCATTGTAAAAATTAGGACATCAATTAAATCACAAATTCATAACCGATACTAAAAACTTTATGGATTTAGCCACCAAATTGATTTAATCAAATTTGAAGTATATGCTCATATTGTTGAACATCGTTATGGCCAATCAATAGCTAATGATTATAGATATTCATTTTCTTACGGATAATGCGTAGCTAATTTATTGTGCTTCCATTGAATAGGTCTATGAATTAATAACTAATGGTTTTTATTTCTTGTTATTTAAAAATATTATATTTGCTACAAAAATTTCTAGCTACAATTTGTAGAAATAATTACAAAATTAATTTCATAATAAATATTTAGTTTTTTGTTAGTGTTGCTTTTGTTTACTTTTTCTCTATTTGGTCTGTAATTAAAATAGAAAATAAGGCAAAAATGAACTTGTATTGCCTAACCAAGGATCAATCATCATATCATAAACTAGGATTTAGAAGCAAGAAGATTACCTTCGAAGAAGACAAGGCAATGAAGTAGATCTTTCTCTCGGACTCTTCCAAAGCAAGACCATGTTGTTTTCTTCGAGGATCTACTTTACCACACCAAAAGCTTCTTGTGACAGAAATTTTTGCTCACCAAAAGACCTCCAAAATGGCCGAAAATGAGGAGGAAAAATCAGCTCCAAAAATGGTCCAAAGCTCCTCCAAAAATCGGTCACCAACAATAGATTAATATCCAAATCTTAGGTCCCCAAGTATGAAGCCTCTAATGGTGATCCACACACTTAGAAGAATTCTCAATTCCTCACAATCTAAGCTAGAATAAAATGGAAAAGAAGAAGAAGAAGAAGAAGAAAATGATGATGATGATGATGATCAGAGAGAGAGAGACAGAGAGAGAGACAGAGAGACAGAGATGGTTTTAAAAAAAGAGAGAAGGAAGAGAATCTAGGGAGGTAGTTATTCAACACATGAGTTGTACTACCTTTTGGAGGGAAAATGGAAGCATGGAATAAGCTAGCTTGGCCTACCACCTTGGGGTATTTATGGTGTGATTAAAAGCTTTTAGAAATTTCCTTCACACGTTGCCCACATGTGTCACATTGCTAGATTTAATTTTAGCTTGAATTGGATTTTAATTTCATAAATTAAAAATGCCAACTCAATAAATTCAAATAAAGTACTTCTCCATTTTATTTTCCCTTCAAAACTTAAATTCTCTAGCTAATTGAATTAACTCTTAATTTAATTAGTTTAACTTAACTCCTTAAGTTAATTAAATTAACTTAACTCTTTAAGTTGACTTTGACTAATTAAATTGTCACGTGACACAAATTAAATTAACTTCTTAATTTAATTGGCCTAGTATAACTAATTAAATTATTTTGATTTAAATTAATCAAGCCAAAGTGATCAATTGATAATTAGTCAACTTGCTTTGTCTCCCTTAAGGCAAAAACCACCCAATTGCTTTTTCTAGCTCCTTAGATTTCCTATCAAAAAAGAGTATTCTTAGGCTTTTGTGTGTGACCCATTATGCTCACCAATTCATTAGACATGGGCTCACAACTCTTTGTAATATTTTGAATATTAAAAATATTTGAATTTGTAAACTCATTTGAACTAATAACTCTATCAATTAATCTCCACTAATTGAAGAGTACCCATTTTTCATAGTTGATGTCTAGCAACAAGCCTATGAAGTGGGTGGAGAAGCATAAATATTGCAAGAATGACAAGTTAGCGACTAAGATACCTTAAGTGTAGGAGAAAGATAAAGATAAAGAAAAAGCAGTTCTTTTCTCTCGAACATGAAAAAGCTTTTTCCTTGACACTTATGCTTGTTTAATTTATGTCTTTCATTTTTCAGACTTATGATCTTTTGAATAATTAATTCCATTATGTGATCCATAAAGCTGTTAGTTTTAATAATTTACATTCTTAAGAATAATAGATATCTAGCACATATATATGATAGATAAGGGTGTGAAGGCAAAGATTTGCATTAAAAAGAAGTCTATTTAGACTTAGTATGAACTCGAAAGGCTTTTGGATGGGCCTTTAAAATTAAGGTCAGCATTGACCTCGATGAAGTTGATGTTAAAGATGCAGGATTGCATGTAGCTTTTGAAATTAAAGTCAAGATTGACCTTGATGAAATTGTTGTTGAAGATGTAGGATTGCATTTGGTCATTAAACTTAAGGTCAAGTTGACCTTGATAAAATTAATATGGAAGATGCAAGATTGTATCTAGTCTTTGAAATTAAGGTCAGGTTCGACCTTGATGAAATTGCTATTAAAGATGTAGGATTGCATCTAGTAATTTAACTTAAGGTCAAGTTTAAAGTTAAGATTGACCTTAATAAAATTGCTATTAAAGATGTAAGACTGTGTTATAGCATGAAGCTCAACCTCTAAGGTTGGGGTTTTGGAAGAAGTCTGAGTGGAGCAACGAGGGCTCTGAGTGGAACATAAGGATTGCAGTGAATTGTAGGAACTACACATCTTGCTTTGGATGCCGACCTTCAACCTTTTTCAGTCACTATTACCACCTTAAGTTGAGTGATCGAAAAGAGCTACTCGCTAATTGAGGTTGGTCGTTGAGAACTCCAGATATGAGATAGGGCTAACATAAGGCAAGATCTGTCATATTTAATGACATTCCCTACTGTGATTCTCTTGCATTAATTACTGCAGTGCACGCCACATAAACTCTTTCCTCTGAGTACTATTTATTAGAGCCATGTCAAGATGGTTGAGGGACCAAATTGCCAAATTTGCCCTCTTAAAAAGGGGTGGTCACTATTGAAGATTAAGGTAAAATGGTCATTTCGACCAGAAGTGTAACCTATATAAATACTTGCAGTTAGCACTCAAGAGAGGTACCAAAGTATTCTAAAACACTTATTCCACTATACTTAACCTATCTTCTAAGCTTTCAATTCGGTACTAGCTTAAACATTGAAAGGCCTTAGCTGGGGCCCACCTCAACAAGCTTAATGGTATTTTGTGTTTCAGGTCAACCCACCCAGGTAAAACCATTTGCCTTTTTAGCAAGATCCCAAGGAGACTTTCTTGCAACATTAATTGGTAAAATCTATGGAAAACACTAGGCTTGCAACCCAAAAATAGTTAATACCAAATGAGCTTAGTCCGAAAGACAACTAAGGAAAGAGGTGCCAACCTGAAGTAAGTCCAACCTCTAACCACATAGCCTCCCTGGCCACATGACCTATCAGGATCGAGCACCCAATCCTACCATGTCATCATGATCTCATTGGAGCTTATGGGCTGATAAATCAAGAGGATACTTCAATAGTAAATAGAGTAACAGCCTACTGTAGTAATGAGCACAACGCATGAGCTAAACCTTGATCTAGCCTGAGCGCCACAATACAATAGGGCCCCCTAAGAAATACCAACACACCAACTAGTTCTTTCCTTTGATCTATTGAACAACCAGAAGATGAGGTGGTTGACTAAACAGTTGACCCGCAGTAATTCCAACATCCCCATAACAGGTTCGATCGCCTCCAGATGAACCATCAACACCTAGGAAGGTTCAAATGAGGCAAATAAGAAGACGTTTCTCACTAAGTTCAATAGCTCAATAGATGGATAGAGGAACTCTCTCAACTTGACCCAACCCAACCGACCGTGTTGCTAACATTCCTCATGATGCAAGGAAAAAAAACCCCCATTTATCTAAGAAATTATCAATGATATAGTGGCTATTACTAAAGTGTCCATTGGTTTGCCTTGGTATGATGAGGTGATGGATCCAAATGAGCACTTAATATAGTTCAAACATATCATGGAACTACATAAGCACAATGATCACATCCATGCCAAGTTGCTAGTAACCACATTCTTAAAGGCATGTGTGGAGCTAGGATCCAAAATAAATTCATAAAAACTGAATAAAATTAGCCCACATCCACAAGGATCTAAACATGCCTAGGATTAAGATTTATAAAGTGAAATACTTTGATGAAATCAAAAATCAAGGAATAAGGAAGAACGCTCTTCAACTTTTGAAGTTGTCCCTTCACTGGCGCAGTAAAAACTAAACCATATTTCCCCAAGCTAAACTCTTTGTTTTGAGCTGAAAATTTTAATGGAATCCCTCAATACCTTCAAGATCGTACAGTCAAATTTCAGCTTGATCAAAAGATAAAAAGGTCCAATGGAACTTGCTGGAAACGGCTCCCAGAAACTACTTCTTCAAGAACAATAGCAACCCAAATGTTTTGCCTCTAACAAGATAGTCCACACACCAAGAAAACGACCCTTTCTCTAAAAAAAATAGTTGGATATAATTGCAGATAAATGGAGAAAAAAAGGCCTGGAATTGAAGTGGAAGACGAGGGAGGTTGGAAAGAATATTGGAGAATCCAACTATTGGATATATCCACTAACAAAGTTTGTTGGGAGAAAATATTCCACACCTCACTAATTATCATGCATGGTTGCCGGCCCCTTCTATATCTATATATAGAAGGAGGATGGTGTGTGGTCTATGAGGGGCTGCCACCAAGCCATGCCAAGTGGCATGTGATTATTAATTATGTGTGAATTTGAATGTCATTTGTAATTTTCATGTCATCTTGTGAAATGTCATCCAAATGAATTCTAATTCTATATTAAATGAACTCTTCATTTAATAATTTCCTCCAAAATTAACTCTCCAATTTAATTAAATTTAGCACTTTAATTTAATTAAAAACCTTCAACTTAACTTTTAAATCAAAGTGCTTAACTCTTTAAGCTAGTGAAAATTAATTTAACCTTTAAATTAATTTGACCAATTGATAGTCATATGGAATCGATTAATTAACTCTTAATTAATTTGAACAATCTAACTCTTAAATTAATCAAGCCAATAATGACTTCAATTTTCTTCCCCTTCAATTTAGTCATGGGGTGAATTTTTTAACTCTTAGAAAATTCTCCTTCAACTAATAGGTCATGCATTTGGCTTTTGTGTGTGACCCATTAGGTTTTACCATTCATTGAATGTGGGCTCCCAACAACTTGTGATTTATGGAATATCAAATTTCTCATTAGTTTAAACTCCTTTAAACTAAGCAACTTAATTCAATTAATCTAATTAATTGAAGAGTACCTAATCTCTATGGTCGATGTCCAACCTCAAGCTCATGGAACCTAACTAATTAGCCAAAATGAATGCTCTTGGAAAACCATTCTAGCATTATGTGTACCATGCAAATGCAGTCCTTCCGTCCCTTATTTGCATGAAAGAGGCCTAGGGTAAGATATTAGTCGGCTCCTTAATAGCATTGATATTATACTTCTATTCTCAATATTCGATTCACTTAGTAACCTCATCTTTGGAAACTCCTTTCCAAATTGTCATATCACATTATGCAAGGATTTCCCATAGTCTTAAGACTCTTCTTCTTAAGATGTCCTTCAAAAATCATTTGCAATAAGGATTTTGTCAATAGATCTGCTATATTCTCTTTCGAGGCAACTCTCTCTACTCGGATGTCATCTATATCAATGATCTCTTGAATCAAGTGATATCGCCTCAAAATGTGCTTGGATTGCTGATGAGATCTTGGCTCTTTTAGCTTGTGTTACCATACCTTTGTTGTCACAAATGGCAACTACTGGCTCAGCAATGCTAGGCACCACATTCAACTGTTGAATGAAAATTTTCATCCAAACACCTTTTTTTGCAACTTTTGAAGTCATAATATATTCTGCTTATGTGGTAGAGTTAGCTGTGATATCTTGTTTGGAACTCTTTTAACTTGTTGTGCTGCTATTAAGGCAAAAAATGAATTCAAAAGTGGATTTTAAATCATCTATATTAGATTGAAAACTAAAATTTGAAAACCTTTCAAGTTTCAAGTTTCTATTGATGTATACCAAAAACAAGTCCTTAGTCCTTCTCAAGTACTTAAAGATTACTTTTATAGCTATCAGTAACTCTTACCAAGATCGGATTGAAAATGACTCGTAACACTTAGAATGTGTGCCACATCCGATCTTATACATTGAACTACATATATTATGCTCCCAATAACAATGCATAAGATATGTGAGAATCGTCTATCTCTCATCTTCACTCTTAGGGGCCATAGGCTTGGAAAGACAATGCCATTAGGAATCCCCTTTTAGTTTTTTTCATACTAAAATTTTTTAGTATTTTGTCAATCTACGGGATTTGGGAAAGCCCCAACATTCTCCTTGATCTATCTCTATAGATACATATTCCTAACATATAAGATGTGTTTCCCAAATCCTTATGAAAAATTATGAAGATAACCACACTTTAGTACGAGGTTGTTTCTTGATCTGGTCCAACTTTCTCAAAGGTTGTGTGTGAGGCTCTTGTTACTTGTTTGTTTCCACTACTTGTGGGATTTGATGATCATCTTAAACTTCATCAAGTTCAAGAATAATGTCATTTCTACCCAATAGAAATTTGTTTTTCCAAAAAGGTGGTATTTCATGAAATAAATAACTTTTTTTCTAAGGGATCATAAAAGTAATAACCCATAGACTCTCTTGGGTATTCCATTAGCTTGCACAAGGTGGATCTACTATCCAACTCATCTCCTACTGTCCATCTCACGTAAGCAGAAAACCCCCAAACCTTAGATAATGGTGAAAGGCTGATTTGCCATACCACATTTCATGTGGCATTTTTGGCACCGACTTTGAAAGGTACTTCGTTTAGTAGTTTTGCCATCATCTCTAAAGCATATCCCTAAAAGGATATGGTCATATTGGAAAAGCTCATCATGGAACGTACCATGTCTAACAAAGTACTATTTCTTCTCTCGGCTACTCCATTATATTGGGGTGTGCCTGGTAAAATCCATTGAAAAAGAATCCTATTTTCCTTTAGATAATCCAAGAATTTAGTACTTAAGTATTCTCTTCCTTGATTCGATCAAAGAGCTTTAATACTATGTGCTAATTACTTTTCTACTTCATTCCTATATTTTTTAAACTTTTCAAAGGCTTCGAACTTGTACTTCATAAGATACACATGTCCGAACCAACTATAACCATTAGTAAAAGTGATGAAGTAGGAACAACCTTCTCTCGTACTAACTCCTAGTGGGCCACAAACTTCTGTATAGATCAAAATCCATAGGACTTGTGGAGCACTCTGATTTTTCTATAAAAGGAGTCTTGATCATTTTTTTTCTTCAAACAAGATTCACAAGTAAGAAGGATCTCAATGCCACTAACATTTAGTGCTTGAGTACATAACATCTTATTTTTAGAAATATATCCAAGTCTTGCATGCTAAAGAATGGAATCTTCTTGGTTATCTAACTTTCATATACTTGATTGAATATGCATTAGTGAAGGTTGAGAATTAAGTATGTACAATTCATTATTTAATGTGCCTTGAGCAATTAAAGAACTATTCCTTAATGCCTTCAATGTCCCATTCAATATAGAAAAATCATATCCTTCATAATCGAGAATAGAAATTGAAATAATGTTCTTAACAAGATTCAGTACATAATAAATTAGATCAAGTACAATGTAATCATTCCCCAAGTCTAACTTGATTACACCTTGGACCATGGTAGCAACTCTTGCTCCATTTCCTAGGCAGAGGATCATACTCCCTTCACGACACTTTCTTCTTTCCATTTGTTATTACAAATTACAAAGGTGAGATCCGCATATAGTATCAAATACCCATGAGGAAGAATTTGTTGTCAAATACACTTGAAAAAAAGGCATACCCTTCTCAAGGGTTGCAAGGTAAGCTTTGCAATTCTTTTTCTAATGTCTCTTTTCGCCACAATGGAAACAACGGTATTAGTTTTAACCTTTTTCTTGACCTTCCCTCCCTTCCTCAAAACTCTTCACGAATTGCTTCTCTTTGGAGAAAGAACTCTTCTTCCTCTTACCTCCCTTTCTTAGGCCTAAAGAAACTTTCAACTTGGAGGAGAAAGCAAGCATAAGAGGTTTTTTTCTTTTTCATAGTCGTCTCAACAATCACAAGCATGTTCACCAATTCATTAATCATCACATTTTACTTGGACATATTAAAGTTCATAATGAATTGGTCGAATAATAGAGGCAATAACTGGAGAATCAAATCCACGTAGATATTATTGTCCATGATCACATCAAGTTGTTCAAGCTTCTCAATGAGTCCAATCATCTTAAGCTCGTAATCATAGACATTTGAACCCTTTACCATCCTTGATCTAAAGAGCTCTTTTGATAAAGTGAACTTTTCATGTCTAGATTGCACACCGTACAACTCTTGTATGTGTTTCTATTTCACTTGCATATCTCATATGCTTATGAGACTTTTGGAGCTCATTAGTTACGAATGCCATCATGAGGCATCTCACTTATATATCGTTATCTAAAATTTAGTGAACACTTCACGGGCCTCATCAAAAGGGACATCACCCAATGTGTTTGGAAGACTTTGATCAAGGGCATAGGTCATCTTTTCAAAGTCGAGAATTATCTTAAAGTTTCTCAACTAATCTTAGAAAGTTGTCCTAGTTAGCTTATTGGTTTCTAAAATGCTTGCAAGTGAATGTTTAGCCATTTTCTTTTGAATATTCCAAAAATCTACAAGAGGTGAAAAGAGAGTATAAGCATATGATTAAATTTTGATATGAAAACATGTCCATGGTTTTTCAAGCATGTTTTTCTCCAACTATTTTATCAAATCCTTCACTACCTAGAAATATTTAGGAAATTTCATTTCTAATGAGAATCAAGATCCTAAGGACTTGCAAGTGAACCCACAACCCATGAGACATCTATAAACAATCTAAAGATAAGCAAATTTTGCTAATTACATCTCATACAACTCTTAATATATTTTGCTTCACTTGTTATGTAGACCTACGACTCATGAGACATTCAAATTACTAGGTGTTAAGTCGTACCTACCAATCATACTTCAATTTGAGATGGGTACATGACATCCCATGACTTGTGTGCTAATGCATGGGCGTTCTTAAATCAAAAGTGCATCTTATGCTAAGTATATGGTCATAGCTTTCCACTATAATGTGACCCATAACTCGTGAGACATCGCACAAATAATGGTAGCATCGTCATGCCACATACTATTGATAGAAAGCATGGATTACTTGAAACTCTTTTAATTTGTATCCATTTTGACTTAATATTTGAAAGCACTTAGACATTTTAAGTGGAAGGTTTTTGCTTGCAAAGATTTCATCATTTTTATCTCATTATTTAGGTTTTCTATATTCTAATCGTGCATCACATATATCAAAAGGATATGAAAAGCATAAATAAGTAAATTTGCTTCTAAGGTGAGATGACCATGAGCCTAACCAAGTAATGTACTTAGAACCATAGGTGCACCACTTAGTTAATATTAACTATGTTGATTAAATATAGCTATTATATGAGTGTATCCCCATACATTCATGGGTTTTCAAACCTCCTTGGATCTTTGTTGCTCCTAGCAATTTTTATAAGAGAAAGAAAACCTCACTCTTTGTGATTCTACTCTCATAACTTTTACAACATAGAACAAAGAAGCATGCAAGCCCCATTTAATACGACCTATTTTAACAACTTGAAACAAATAAAATCAATGTAAAAGGTATGAGATCATCCCCATTCATTCATCAACCATTCAACTCTTAAATGAATAATAAATAAATTAAGAATTGACATTCAATTCCAACAATTAAATACTAATCATATTAACAAATAATTGGCCAAGCAAAAACAAGCATAACACTTATGCATCATATTTATGCCACTATGGGAAATTAACTTTTGACATGTTTTAAAAGCAATCAAAAATGTCCAACATAATTAGAGAACTTTCACAACACTTGCACATCCATTATATGTGTTTCAAAGCAATTTTAACTACTAAAGAAACCTAAAACGAAGCTCAAAACTCATCTAGGACCAAACTGGGCATTGTTAGCTAAGGCTTGCACATAGCTAGGTAGTAACTCTCAGTCATTACCCTACCAATGTGCTGCCATGGCCAGCAGCCCCCTTATTTTGGGGTCAAGACTGAGCCAAGCAGTTTTTTGGCACAACCTTCTTACACGAAAAATCTTAGAACAACTTCTAAACATCAAAACACACATAATGGATGAAATTTCAAATCTAAAACATCTTTCAAAACTAAAATTTCAAGTGCTCAATCATATTTGAAAAATAAGTTTAAGCAAGAATCATATTCTTCAAGAATCTCCAATTAACTCCAATCATATTGGATCCAAAAATGACCAAAATAACTTAAGGCCAATTAAAACATGCTATATCAACATATAACATCCATTGATGCCAAATCACAATTCAAAATTAGCTTAAATGTATTAAAACATACTCATCACATGTATTAACAGTTAAAACACATAATAGCATGCATTTGATTCATCAACCAAAGAGCCACAAACAAGATCATCCAAACATGCCAAATCATATGGATAGATTATATGGAAATTATAATCAGTTCATCACATGAACCAATCATTCAGACAAAAATCCAAATCTATGCATGAATAAGGCTCTGATACCACTTGAAGGTATGCATGGCGCAAGGATCCAAAATAAATTCATAAAAACTGAATAAAAGTAGCCCACACACATCCAAAAGGATCTAGACATGCATAGGATTAATATTTACAGAGTGAAATACCTTGAGGAAACCAAAAATCAAGGAACAAGGAGGAATACCCTTCAATGCTTGAAGTTGTCCCCTTACTGACGCAGCAAAAACTCAACCAGATTTCCCCAAGCTAGACTCCTTGTTTTGGGCTGAAAATTTTATTGGAATCCCTCAACATCTTGAAGATCCTATAGTCAAAATTTCATTCTGATCAGAAAATATAAAGATCCTGCAGAACTCATTAGAAGCAGCTGCCAGAAACTGCTTCTCCAAGAGCAATAGCAACCCAAATGTTTTGCCTCTAACGAGATAGTCCACACATCTATGCAAAGACCCTTTATCTACAAAAATATATGGAGATAATGGCATAGAAATGGAGGAAAGAAGGCCTAGAATTGAAGTGGAAGATGAGGGAGGTTGGAGAGAATATTGGAGAATCCAACTTTTGGATATATCCACTAACAAAGTTTGCAGGGAGAAAATATTCCACACCTCACTAATTATCATGCATGGTTGCCGGCCCCTTCTATATCTATATATAGAAAGAGGATGGTGTGTGACCACACACCATCCTCAGTGAGGGGCGGTACCTAGCCATGCCAAGTGGCATGTGATTATTAGTTGTGTATGAAATTGAATGTCATTTGGAATTTACATTTCATCTTGTGAATTGTCATCCAAATGAATTCTAATTATATATTAAATGAATTCTTCATTTAATAATTTCTTCCAAAATTAACTCTTCAATTTAATTAAATTAAATGCTTTAATTTAATTAAAAATCCTTTGACTTAGCTTTTAAGTCAAAGTGCTTAACTCATTAAGGTAGTCAAAATTAATTTGACCAACCAATAGTCATGTGGCATCAATTAAATAACTCTTAATTAATTTGACCAATTTAACTCTTAAATTGATCGGGCCAATAATGACTTCAATTTTCTTCCTCTTCAATTAGGTCAAGGGGTGAATTTTCTAACTCTTAGAATATTCTCCTTCATTCAATAGGTCATGCATCTAGATTTTGTGTGTGATCCATTAGGCTCTTCCATTCATTGGACATGAGTTCACAATGACTTGTGACTTATGAAATATGAAATATCCTCATTAACTCCTTTAAACTAAGTGACTCAATTTAATTAATTTTATTAATTGAAGAGTACCTAATTTTCATGGTCGATGTCCAACCTCAAGCCCATGAGCCCAACTAATTGGCCAAAAATGAAAGCTCATGGAGAACCACTCTAGCAGTACGCGTACCTATAAATACAGTCTTTTCGTCTCCTATCTCCATGAAAGAGGCCTAAGGCAAGCTATTAGTAGGCTCCCTAATAGCCTTAGTGCTATGTTTCTACTCTCAATGTTCAATTCCCTTAGTGGCCTCATCTTTGGAAAGTCCTTTCCAAACTATCACATCACCCTGCATAAGATTCTTAGAATCAATCATTATAAAATATATAAGAGATACCTTCACAAAGAAAAAGAGTCAAATTCTATCTTAGATCTCACAAATCTCCATGTTTAGTAGCTCATGCTCCCAAGGGAAAGTTAAAGCATAAAGACCAAACACAAGATTACCATGGATCCTCAGGTCAAAGGACTAATTATATGCACTAGTATAAGCTTGAGAATTTATCACTACTAATTTGCCACTTCGACTATCTAGTAGATTCTTGAGCTGGTCTTCAATACTTTTTTTTCTAATAAGCACCCACTAACATACATCCATATCTCATATGGGATTGCTCATGGAACGGAACAACATCCAACCTTTGGATTTATGCATCTTTAGTGCAAATGCATCTGGATCTTTGATGTCTTATCTCGTAAGATCCTATGACTTAGAATATTTAAGATCATGACCATGTAAGACTTATTCCTTGATCACTACTTAGTAGATGACCGAGTCCTATAGTGTTATGTGATCCAAGGGTTTCATCCAAATACCAACAAAATAAATAAAGAGCATAAGATGAAGATGGTCATATAATGAATATCATTCAATTAAGATTGTCTTACAATGAAACAGTTTACAAGGCCAATCTAATTGGATTGTGAGGTATAGTTCCAAGGTGTAGCATTAGATTAGTTCGTCAAGTTGGAACTGCGATTTGTCGACTTCTATGATCACTTGTGCAATAAATTTTTACATCAATTTGCCAGCATGAGAAAGGGTAAGCTTTCACACACTTACCTTCACTTAGTGAAGCAAAATGAAAGAGAATCACTAAAAGACTTTTTGTCAAGGTTCAATAATGTAGTGCTAGAAATTGACAACCCCAAAGTCAATTTTCTTATCGAAGTTTTGTTCTTAAGACTTCACTGCAAAGAGTATACCAATGCCCTGGCTCGCAAAAGGCCTCACACTATAGAGATTTTATTCAACCTAGTTGATTGATACATGGCACAGGACGACATGAATTCCCTCAAGTATAAGTAGACAAATTTAGACAAACAAATAGGAAGAGAAGAAAGATTCAAAAGAAGACAAGCCCTACCAGGACCCACGCATCTATGGCCAAGGACACAATCAATTTCTATGTCAGATGCTAGTTCTATAGCTATCAATTCCATGCCAACAAGCTGTTGGAACAGTGCCCCACAACCAATTAGATTAGAGTGTAAACTATTTTACTTGTGATATAATCTTTATTAAATGAAAGCCATTATAAATGGCCATCTTTATCTTATACTTATTTTACTTCACTAGCATGTAGTTGAAGCCCTTAGATCACACAAGACTACAGGACCTAATCACGCACTGGGTGGTGATCATGAAATAAGTCTTACACGATTGTTATCTTAAAATATTTCAAGTTATGGAATCTTATAAGACATGGTATCTAAGATTTGGATAAACTTACACTAACAATGCATAAATCAAAAGGTTGGACATTGCTCCATTTCATGAGAATCCATGTTAGATATAGGTGCATGTTAATAGGTACTTATTAGAGAACAAGTTCATTGAAGGCCTACCCAAAAAAATTCACTAGATAGTCATAGTAGCAAATCAGCCTTGGCAAGTTCTCCAGCTTACGCTAGTGCACATAATTAGTCCTTTGACTTGAGGACCCATGGTAACTTTACATTTAGATCATCATGCTTTGACTCTTTCTTGACCACTTTGTGGACTTTACAGGTTGAGCTTGGGTATGAGCTACCTAGAAATGGAGGTTTGTGAGATTCAAGATAGGATCCATCCCTTTATTGTTGTGAATAGTGAGTGCATCTCCTATATATTCTTTGATGATCAACTCCATAAAAATTTTGCACAAGGTATTATTACAATTTGGAAAAGGATTTTCCCAAAGATGAGGTCATAAAGGACAATCGAACATTAAGAATCAAAATATAGTTATCGAAGCTATTAAAGAGTCGGCAAATACCTTGCCTTAGGCCTCTTTTGGGAGATAGAAGTTGGAAGAACCATATTTACAAGGTAAGCATAGAGTTAGAATGATTTTTCAAAAGCATATTTATTTTGGCCACTTAGTTAAGCTCCATGGGCTTGAGGTTGAACATCGACCATAGAAATTAGGCACCATTCAATTATTGGAGATTAATTTAATTGAGTTATTAGTTTAAAAGAGTTTACGCTAATATGAATATTTCAATATTCTAAATATCACTAGAGTTGTGAGCCCATGTCTAATGAATGGTAAAACCTAATGGGTTACACACAAAAGCCAACTGAAAATCCTATTTGATGAAGGGAATTTTCTAAGAGTTAGAAAATTTCACCTAACCAATTTTACGAGGTTAAAATAGTTGGCTAATTTTTAGTTATTTTAGCTTGATCAATTTAATTGTTAAATTGATCTAAATAATTTAAGGAGTTAAATTAGACTAATTAAATAAAGGAGTTAATTTAATTGGTGCCACATGACTATCAACTGGTCAAGTTAACTTAAGGAGTTAAGTTGACATCTTCTAGCTTAAAGAGTTAAGTCACAAATAATTAATTAAATTAAGAGGTTAATGTAATTAATATAAAGAATTAATTTGGAGAGAAAACTCAAATGAAAGAGTTCATTTGGAGTGCATTAGAATTTATTTGGATAGCATTTCATGAGATGAAATAAAGATTCCAAATGAAATTTAAATGCAATTGAAAATCACATTTCACACATACAACTTGCTTACAAGTTGGTGCTAACCTCATGGGAGGTGTGATGCCAACTTGCATCACACCTCCCTCCCTATAAATAGGAGAGTGGTGACCCGTCATTGAGGTTAGCATGATCTAATTGTTAGATTCCATTTTTCCCCCCAATTTTATATGATTCACTCATGTGTTGGGTATCATACTTTTCTTCATCCTTCCTCCTTAAATTCAGCCTTCAGCATTCTCTTCTCTCTTTAGTTTTCCAGCTGACCTAAGAGTCATTTGAATGTTTTATTGGTGTGTGGATCTTAACATTAAAAGCTAGACAATATGATAGCTTGGCTTTTAGAGATCCACTATAAGGGTAGAAACTTTGGAGGCGTGTTTCCAGACCTTGTCGAATTCAATTGTCACTGTATTTTTTATTGGATCTTCATCATGGTGTTGGTGCATTATGTCCAAATTTCAGCAATTTTGGAGGTGGTTTGATTAGGCAATTGTTGTTGAGTTGCTGCTGCGCCATTCGAAAATAGCTTTGAAATGTTCAAGTGTTCTTCCACTCTACCTTAGATTTTTAAGCAATCAAGATAATCCTTTATCCAAATCTAAATTAGTAGCATGATTAGATCCTTGGCTTTGAGTGTAAATAAGTTAATTTAGTTTTTTTTGTGCTTTATTTATTGAAACCTTGTGCTACACTTGACTTCACAAACCATACTTACCTACTGTCCTAATAATAGCTGTAGGGATTCCCTAGCCCTTTGGCCAATGGGGTGTCGACATTATAGGTCCTCCCCCACCCCTCAACATAAATTCTTGATCATCATGGTTGAGTATTTTACAAAGTGGGTAGAAGTCATGGTTGTTATTAAGATAACTGATGCTGCAACTTGAATCTTCATTTGGAATAATATCATATGCAGGTTCAACCCACTGAGATCATCAATTCTGACAATAGCTCATAATTTCAAAGTAAGAGAGTTATTAAATGGTGCCAAAGCTTGGGAATTTGATAGCATTTCACGCCGGTAGAACACCCACAATATAATAGCTAGACCAAAGTTACCAATTAAATCATGGTCGACTACATCAAGGAAAGATTGCAAACTGCACAATGGAAATGGGTAGATGACCTCCTAAGGATGCCATGGACTTATTGGATGACTACCCAAATGTCGACTAGTGAAACACCCTATAATATAGTCGAGGGGTCCAATGCCATGCTTCCCATTAAAGCCTTCAAAAACATGACAAAAACTCTAGCATATGACTTAGCCACCAATGGAGAAACCAGGGCAATCAAACTTGACCTCATTGAGGTTAAAAGATAGCCATCATACCTCAAGATGCAACATCACAAAAGTCTCATGGCTAGAGCATACAACAAGAAAGTAAGGCCATGTCAGGAAATTTGACCTAATTGGGAAGAGCTTTACAAAATCATTAGGGTCCCAAAAAGCACTACCTACCAACTCACCTATGTTGAAGGACTTGAGCTGCCATGGCTATGGAACGCCATCAACTTAAAGAAATTCTATGTTTAGATTATTAGCAAAGTGTCACCTATGTAGCAATCAATGTAATCAAAGGTCGAATATGACCCGACTGCCTATGTAGTAGTAATGCCAAATCAAGTGTATATTACTAGTTGCCTATATAGCAACCACATTAATCAAATGCAAGTTACTAGTCATCTATCAATTAAAATCCAACCTCGCCTCCTAAGTGATACTTTATGTTATGAATCTTAATCGCCTCTGTGGCAATGCTTTATATCATTATCAATTTTATTGGTTTACATCATTTTCAACTATGATTAATTTGACCTTAAGCTCAAGACACATAATTAAATCATGTTCACTCAACATGCCAACTGGTAATAGAGGAGCACATTCTTTAAATAAAGTAAAAACAAAAAAGGCACATGCACAATTGCAACATCAAAACTAAAATAACTTGGTTGAAAGTGAAAGATGAAATAGGAAAAAGAGGAAATTCCATTACTAATGCTAATTACAAAAGAAGATTACATTAAGGACTTTGTTGCTAATGTCAATTGAAAAAGAAAATTACATGAGAAACTTCAACCATCAACAGCCAATAAAATAAAAGTTCTTGAATCTTCAATTCTTAGGGATATGAGGTACCCCAGTAGTAGAGTGGTCAGTAGGAATAGCTAAGGTCGAAGGACCGACGAAAGAGCTCCAAAGGGGAATAGAGATTCAAGGACCAACAAAAAAACCCTAGGCATGAGGGATCAATAGTCCAGTGGCATCGATAATGGTATTGCATCAAGAACTCGACCTGATGGTTAGCCTTATTCCAAAGAGCCATGACCTCCTCACCCTAAGCAGCAAAGGGTTGGAGGTTATTATAAGTGTAATTTTCTTTGTTTGCAATAAATAAGATTAGAAGACAAGAAAAATCTATACAAATAAAATGAAATTCAAATTTATCAATTGTGGATTCAATCTCTAATCTAATCTTCTGATTCTTCTCTTTCAAATATAATCTTGAATTTAATGAACTCCGTAAAAAATGCCTTAAATGCCATAAATATCCTTAAATTTGATTTGAAGAAAAATAACACAAATTTGAGGGTTTCACACTTTAATCTTGAATCAAAAATTAAAAATATATGAATTTCGCGAAGAATGCCTTAAACATTATGGATCTCCATGAATAAAAATAAAACCAATTCAAGGGCGTCGTACTTTGATAGCGAATTAAACCCTAAAAATATAAGAACTTTGTGAAGAATGCCTTGAACATCATGGATCTCCTTGAATTTTCTTGAAAGAATTGCTAGACTCCTTCAAAGTTTCTCTCACTTGCTGGAATTTTTTTATTATGTGTTGAATGAGTTTTGATCAACCCCTTTATGTAGATGCTTGATGGGAGACTTCCAAATTGACTTGAATGTCTTTGATAGTTATCTTTTTGATAAAATAATATAATATATCAAGAGACAATATCAAATATCTTTGATTTAATTGGTCCATAAACTTAGACACTTCATCTTTAACACTTATTAATATTTGATTTGAGCATAAAATAAATACTAGAGTATTAATTAAAATTAACTATTTATCTTTTGGAATTAAATTTAATGAATTCTAAGATAAATAAAAAAATTTGAATTTATATTTAGCATATTTTTTATATTTGTTACTCTCCAATTGGATAGAATTAATATGTCTATAGTTATCATCCAATGCAAGCTAAATTCGATCTTGTCAAATTTAATGCCTAGGGTCTTTAGCTAAGTAATGGCATGGTCGAATCCTAACTTTTGATCGTTAGCTCCTATGATGCTGCATCAATCATTGAACACCAAGCTCCGAATGAATTTCTCCAAAACCTCCTCTATGAAGATTGGAAATGCCTTTATCAAGTTGTCATTGGAAGCCAACCTCCCATCCGAAAAACCCTTATGCTAGTTGTTGGCCTAGATGTCAAAAAGCTTTTGTTAAAGATCAAGCACCTTTTTGTTGAGGGCGCAATTCTAAATAGTCAAATCGGTGTTCTTCTGGTCCCTATCGGCCTTTAGATGGTTGATCTCCCACTTGAGTTCCTCAACGTAGGTCTCATAAGACCATAGGTTCTTGACCTTTTCCGTTGAACTTTTGATGGTGTCTCTCTTAACATTTTCAAATTGTTTCTTCCATGAATTGTAGCTTGAGAGAGTACACTTGTACTTGCAATACAAGTTTCAGCCCAATTGGCTCATCTGGCAATAATGAAAGACCAAAGGATTAGTGGGTTGAAAATATATTATCAATATTAAAAAAAAAGGATCGAGTAGTGACATATTGGCGTGAAAGATTATATGCTTCAAAACCTTCCCCGTTACTATAGCAAATATTTTCTCTTGGTCGACCTCAAAGATGTCAGATTTCGTGAGAGCCCAAGCTATCTTGCTCAATTCACCTTCATCCATGATCAAATTGTCATTACTTAACATGCTCTTATTGATCCCAAAACATGGTTCCTTAAACACCAGCACACCAAAAAAGTTCAAAAAAAGGTTCTTTGATAGGCGTCATCGAGAAAGGGCACAAAAGCTTTTCAAGAGAGACACACCCTTGCTCTAAGGTCATTCCACCTCTATGAAAGAAATGCTCTTCCCTTTGGCTTGAGCAAATAATCTTTTTTGAGATGATGTGCCAACTCTATGCCTTGGTAGAGCCTTTTTTATATAAGCGCTGAAGGGCAAGATGGTTATTTTAGCATTTGAGGGCAAAATAGTGATCACAACATGCCAATGGGACCCATCACAAGAGCAAGAGCAAAGAGGTTGAAAGATGGCTTTGCTAATTTTGCTAAGTCATTTGTTGAAGAGATATATCAAGAATTGGCTAAAGAAAAGAAGAACATGTCAAGAAGTCAAAAAAATGAAGTTGGGTAGCCCATCACCTTATGCTTGATGTATAAGGCTTAAAAAGACCCAAGAAAGCCAAAACAAAGTCCCAAATGTGTGGAACTCATGGAGAAAAGAAAAAGTTATAACCAAGCCAAACTCTTACTCCTAATTAGATTTTGGCTTGGATTATTATCCCTAATTATGTTCTGAGCCTATTTTTGCTTCACCTAATTTTGATATAACTTTTGAGATTGAGTGTGATGCAACTGTGATTGGGATTGATGCTATTTTAATGTAAGAAAAAAATTCCATTGCATATTTTAGTGAAAAGCTAAGTGATGTCTAGCTTAAATATTCCATCTATGATAAAGAATTATATGCCTTAGTTCGTGTATTAGATATTTGGCAACATTACTTGCTTTCTAAAGAATTTTTATACATATTCAATCATGAATCTTTGAAGCATTTAAAAGGACAAGGGAAATTGAATAAAAGGCATAGCAAATGGATAGAATTTATTGAGGGTTTTCCATATGTGATTTACTATAAGCAGGGAAAGGAAAACATTATTACTGATATATTGTCTAGGAGAAATGCTCTAATAACTACACTTACATCTAAGTTATTAGGATTTGAGTAATTTAAATATATGTATGCAACTAATGTTGACTGTATTGATTTGCACATTGCATGTGAGCATGGTGCATTTAATAAATTCATGCACATGCTTGTTCTACACATGAGTTGCTGGTTTGGGAATCACATAATGGTTGATTGATGGTTCATTTTGGTGTGCATATGACTTTGGATATTTTGAGTGAGCATTTCTATTAGCCCAGTATGAGAAAAAATGTTGAGAAAGTGTGTTCTAAATGTATTCCATGTAAATAGGTTAAATCTAAGTCTATGCCTCATGGATTGTATACAACGTTACCTATTCATACTACAACTTGGGTTGATATTTCTATGGAGTTTGTGCTCGGTTTGCCTAGAACTAGGAAGGGTAGAGATAGTGTCTTTTTTGTGGTTGATAGATTCAACAAGATAGCACACTTTATTGCTCATTATAAAGCTAATGATACCACTAACATTGCTGATTTGTTCTTTAGAGAAGTTGTAAGATTGCATGGTATCCTTAGATCTATTATTTCTGATAGGATGTTAAGTTCTTAAGCTACCTTTGGAAGGTTTTGTGGGGGTAAGTTAGGTACTAAACTTTGTATTTTACCACTTGTTACCCATAAATTGATGGACAAATTGAAGTGGTAAATATAACTTTGGGTACTTTATTGCATGCTGTTATAGGAAAGAATTTGAAAACTTGGGAGGATTATTTGCCTTTTTATTGAATTTGTTTATAATAGGTCAATACATTCTTGTACAAGTTTTTCACCTTTTGAGATTGTATATGGTTTTAATGTTTTGACTATTTTGGATTTGATGCTTTTTCCTTTGAGTGATATTGCTAACTTAGATGGTGAAAGCAGGATTGGAAATGTTAAAGCTATCCATATAAAGGCATGTGAGATAATTGAAACGAGAAACAGGTTAATTGACTAAAGAGTCATTAAGGGGCAAAAGTAGGTGATATTTGAAACTGGTGACTAGGTTTGGGTTCATTTGAGAAAGAAAAGGTCTCTTAATCAAAGAAAATCCAAGCTTGATGTTAGAGGAGATGGTCCATTCGAAGTGCTAGAAAAGATTAATGACAATGCTTACAAGATTGACATTCCAAGTGAGTATAAAGTTTCTACTACTTTTACTATTTTTGATCTTTCTCCTTTTAATATGGATTAAGATTCGAGGATGAATCTTTTTGAGGAGGGAAAGACTAATATGAGCACTAGAGGGCGAGATGGTTATTTCAATATTGGATGGAAAAATGGAGATTACAACATGCTAATGGGACCTATTACAAAAGCAAGAACAAAGAGGCTGAAAGATGACTTTGCAAATTTAGCTAAAGTCATGCAGAAGAGTTGCATCAAAAATGGGCTAAGAAAGAGAAAAATATGTCAAGAAGTTAAAAGAACAAAGTTAGACAGCCCATCACTTTGTGCTTAGTGTTTAAGGCTTGAAATGGCCCAAGAAGGCCAAACAAAGTCCTAAACATGTGGAACTCATAGAGAAAAGAAGAATATGTAACCAAGTCAAACTCTTATTCCTAAGTACATTTGGGCTTGGATTATTATTCATGATCTTAGTTTATATCTTATTTAATTAAAACTTGTAAGGAGAGTATAAATACTCTCTTAAAAACATGTATGGTAGATTTTGATGAAAATTAATTTATTTTCTAAGTTTTTCTCTCAAGAAAAACTACAACTTTGCTTGTTGCATTAATAAATTGAATATGTTCTTTCAAGGTACTAATTCCTTCTAGTGTTTATTCAATTTCTAATTCTTATTCTCAATTATTTGTATTTCTAAGATCAATTATCTTAAGGGTTCAACATGGATGGTTTTTATTCTAGGGTTTGTTTATTATCAATTTGTGTGTTTGGGGTTTCGTGATCAAAATATCCTTGGGATTTCACATCACTCTTCGACCCCACTAATGCTGCAACCAGAGACAGAGTTTGCTAAGCTGGTCTAGCGGTGGGAGGAGCTAATGGAGCAGCGAGCTAAATTGGTAAAGTCACAAGCAAAGTAGCCCTCGGTCTCATAGGTTAGACAATAACTCCGAACAGAGTTGAGTAGATGGCGGCAAATTTCTTGTCCCTTGCAGACATGATTAGTGTTTGACTTGCAAAGAGAAAAAAAATCCAAATAAGAAACATGATGTACAAATATTAAAACCAAGACAAAACGTAGAAAAAATCTACTAAGCTACCAACTTAAAATTAAAGTTGAATAGGCTAGAGAAAGATTAACTAATGCAAGTACTTGGTCGATCACAAACTCAAAGACATCGATGGGACCCTCCTCGACCAGAACTTAAATGAATTAATTATCCCATGAGGACAACCCTTTCCCATTTAGGTTTATTTTGCTCGAAGCCCATCATCTCGAAACTCTCAAATTCTCTCACTCGAGGGTTTTCACTTAAAACCACTAGCTTTCCCACACCTTACCATAGGAAGAGAATTTTAGGTTGAGAACTTTTCAATCTAGTCAAGCAATGATATAATAAAACCCCACATCCAAGGTATTAGTTGATTTGCTTGATGAAGAGATATGGAAAAGAAAAGCAAAATTGGTGAAAGAAGGTTCCCGATGATAATACCTCATAAAGACAATGAAAGCATATATGAGGAAGAACGCGTTTGGGACCAACTGGGCTAAACAGACTCCTATGCCATTTAAGATGGCCCTAACCTCACAAGCCATTGGAAACCTAAGTTTATATTGCAAAGTGGCAAGGTGAATGGAAAAATAGTTTTTAGGAGCTTAGTGCATACGGTTGGTCGCAAAAGGGCATATCAACTTGAATTAGGGGGAATATAGACTAAGTTCATGCACTTTCAAGCTCAATCTTGATTATTTTTTATTTGGTATCTATTTAGAGAACCTGGGTCTTATAAGAATGCGTTGTCAACCAAAGGACGAAGGCTTTGCCTCCTGACCTATCGAGGAGGTCACCTTACTTAAACTAAGGGAATCCTCATCTATCGTAAGAGATCTAACCTCAGGCTGACTAATAGAACCCTTATCTCCCAAAACCATCAGTTCACCCTCTCTCTGAGTGAGCTTATGACCCTCATTGACATTCTTGGCTAGCGCCTTAGCAAACTTCGCCCAATTGCCATTATCATCCTTAATGTAGACCTCAACATCACTCAATAAGGTAAACATAATTTCTTGGGCATTCATAAGAGAGGATGCTTATGCAATTTGAACTTAGATAAAATAAGATTATTGTTCTCTACATATTGTGCTGACTAGGTCCAAACATTCATTATAGTTCCATGTGGAATAGTCTTTATATTATCCAAGTAGCTCAACAAGAGTTTGTTTATCTAGCTCTTTTAAGAAAGCGCTTATGTATGTTGGTCTATGATCATTTTTGCTACCTAGCTTAACCTCAACAATAGGTTGTGAACTCAGATCCTCACTTCATCAAGTTTTGTTGACACACTATTTAGCTTATTTAAATGGATTTAATTAACAAAACTTGAAATTTCATCCTATTCATAAACAACATCAATAGAATTCATAAAATAAAAAGAACCTCTTTGGACTAGCAAGGCCAGAACTTTATTAACTGATGAGAAAATTAAAGATTATGATGACCTATGACAATGTCTTCTATTTTCATGTACTTAATCATTAAAAAATATTATCAGAAATGTTAGACAACCAATTATATATTCTATAAGGCCAATTGGCTTTTTTGAAACATATATCAAAATTAGAAGGATTGTTGGACAATCATATTTGTTTATCCTACCCCACAAAACCTATCTCCTAGTAGCATCTAGCGTCAATAGCATTAATCTTATCAATACATAGTATTTCTTCTACACTGACTACTTCTTGCTTGTTATTTGGATTTCCTACAAAGATATTAGTGTAAAGAGAACATTATACAAAAAATGGAGTGTATATAATCTTTAACCAAAAAAAGAACGTTGTAAGATCAATTTCAACCCCACAATAGATTGAATATATGAAAAATAAATTGATCATAATAATGGCACCTCTAAATGTGGAAAAGCTCGAGAGACTGTCGATCAAGGTTGCTATTGTTTGTCAGGTTCTTTTTTAATGGATATGCACTTTGGATTTTCAACCATCACTGGGCATTTGGTTGAAAGTTGTACCATTTTCCACATGTTCGAGCAGTGTAGTATGATGTTAGCCGCAGAAATTTCAAAATTGGTTAACTAATATATAGGTATCTTTATCTTCACAACCAAAACTACAAATCAACTTCCCAAAATAAGAGGGTGAATTTGTCCATAAAATGTGATACCATTAGACTAGTTCTACTCCTGCTACACAAGCTAACCCAATAAGTTGTAGATAAAGCTAACCTAGTAAGCTGGAAGCAAAGGTAACCTAGTAAGACAGAGGTAAAGCTAACCTAGTAAAACTTCCCTGCTCTAAAGGCAAAATTGAGCACTAGATGTGTTATCCTACATCCTCACATAAAGAGATATAACTGAATCATAGATTTGTAGTTGAAATTTGAGATATGCTTATCTCTAAAAATAATATCACATAAAAGTAAGGTAAATTTTATTTCTTTAACATAAGCACATATGAAAGCAATTCAATAATTCATTCTATTTTCACCAAGAACTAAGAATTGACTTAAGCATCAAAGAATTGTAGATAAAAACCTTTCCAACACCTTAATCAACTATATTTTGCAGGATTATCTAGTGTGCATAAGAGTTTGTCTAGTGTTGACTTATTATTCAGGTAAAATTATTTACATCACTTGGCAATATCTATGGAAAATTATTTAGATTTAAGGTATTAGGAAAACATGACAAGTCAAGATGTACAATGCGATTAGAAGATAATGCTCAATTTTTTCCACAGGCCCCGAGACCTTGTATGAACGAACTTAAAGGTTGCAATTTTAATTTAGCTTAATTTAACATAGAACAATTTGCAAATTTTGTAACCATCACTTTTGATGCTGTGTTAGATAGGCTTAGGCAGATTCCTCAAGCAGGCCAAGTTCTAAGAAAAATACATCAATCCTCATGAGATGTGAGACAATCAAGATTCAATTTCAAGAGTTGACCCAATGCCAACTAATCCTCAGGGACTAAAGAGATTTGGAACATAAAGGTTCTTTTTCTATCCAGCTTGTGAACCAGATGGTTGGACAGCAAGTTTGCCTTTACAAGTGGCCAAGATCATGTGCGAGATGGAGGGAATACGTAGGGCTCTTGTTGGAAGGCACACTATCATTTGAAAAGGGGTTGCTTTTAGTAATGAGATCATAGCTGAGCCAATTCCATTAAACTTTTGACTATGAACATATCAGATTACTTAAGATTATTAGATCCTGTTGAACATCTTTGCAAATTTGAATGTTCCACGTTATTGTATTAGTATACTAACTCAAGTGTAGAGTATTTGTCAACACTTCTACAGGTGCAACCTAGAAGTAGTTTAGTCAATTGCCACCTAGTTACACACAATCATTTTACCAACTTAACCAGATGTTTCTCCATCAATTCGCTAGCTACAAGCAATATAAAAAGATATTGCTTAGCCTATTTAAGATACCTTAAGAAGAATGGTAATTCTTGCGTAGCTATATTAAGAGATTCACTGCTGAGACTATGTTAGTATTAGCCACCGCGCAAGAGACATTGGATGATGCTTTCGCCAAGGAATTAGGAAAAAGATCATTCTTTGATAGTCTGGTTAAGAAAGTTATCTTGGATTTTGATGCCTTATTGTTTAGAGTAGAAAAATACATCAATTTGGAAGAGGTAAACGTAGACAAAAATTTGGTGGAGAAGCGTAAAGATCGCAAGGATGATTAGTCAGCGACTAAGAAACCTCAAGCGGAGGAAAAAGTTAAGAAAAACGAAAAAGTTGTTTCTTTCTCCTAAACATGAAAAAAAAATTTCCTTGACACTTATGCTTGTTTAATTTATGTCTTTCATTCTTAGATTCATGATCTTTTGAATAATTGATTCCATTATGTGATCAATAAAGTTTTTACTTTCAATAATTTACATTGTTAAGAATAATGGATATCTAGCGTGTTTGTATGAAAGATAAGGGTGTGAAGGCAAAGATTCGCATTAAAATGAAGTCTACTAAGACTTGGTATGATGTTGAAAGGCCTTTGGCTAAGCTTTTAAAACTAAGTTCATGATTGACCTCGATGAAGTTGATGTTAAAGAAGCAGAATTGCATCTAGACTTTGAAATAAAGATCAGGATTGACCTCGATTTAGTTGTTAAAAATGCAAGATTACATCTAGTCATTAAACTTCAGGTCAAAGTTAACTTCAATAAAATTGTTTATGAAGATGTAGGATTGCATCTAGTCATTAAAGTTAAGGTCAAGATTGACCTTGTAAAAAATTACTATTAATGAACCGTCCAAGAGAAATGCCAGTAATCGTTGCAAGAAAGAGAATAGGTAAATTTGAAAAGTGAATTAAATAACAGCAAAAGAGACATCGATAATTGTACACTTGTCTTGATGGAAAAAACAAACAACACTGTTAGATTGTAAAAAGAGTGTGAGAATCCACAATGTGTGACCCCTGGTATGGAACTAAAAAGACATTTTAATTGGTAAATTAAATGCTAACCACTTTAATTTCCCAATGATGTTGGGGGGGGGGGGG
>JACGDI010005831.1:743224-874367 GCA_014898725.1 Jacaranda copaia
TACCACTAAACTAGTTTTGCTCTTGCTGCATAAGCTAACTTGGTAAGCTGGCAACGAAGCTAACCTAGTAAGCTGGAGGCAAAGCTAACCTAGCAAAGTTGGCCTACTCTAAAGGCAAAGCTAATTTGCTCAGAGGTAAAGTTGAGCGCCAAATGCGATATCCACTGCCGTGTAATTCTTTGATTTTCAGGAATTACCATATCCACATGCAATCCCCTAATTTTCAAGAATTTAAAATGGTAAAGATAAACTGAAAAGAAAGAGATATAACCGAATCACTTATTTGCAGCAAAAATCTAATATATGCTTGTCTCTAAGCACAATATCACATAAAAGTAAGGTAAATTTTATTTCTTTAGCACAAACACACACAAAAGCAATTTAATAATTCATTCTATTTTCACCAAAAATTGAAAAATTGACTTAAAGCATCTGAGGTTTTTGCCAGAAACATTTTCGACACCCCTAACTGACTCTATTTTGTATGATTATTCAATGTGCATCAGAGTTTGTCCAGTGTTGATTCATTACGTAGATAAAATATTTACATCAAAATAGTAATAGAATCTTTTAAATTTTTATTTTTGACAAGAGGTTAAAAAGCCTAATTTGTATACATACATCCAAATGATGTTAGCCTAAAAAAAATTAATGGAATGAGTATTATTACTTAATATTAAAATGCTTGCGGATTACCTATCAAAAAGAGAAAGACCAACAATCTTCCCGTATGTACCATCTATCAAATAATATCCCACATAAATGTTAGAAATTATATACGCACCAATGTATGTATCAAATAAGTAGTAGCATAGGACAATAACATATAATTAACTTATCACATATATCATCACAACTGAAAAATTAAGAAAACAAACGGTTGAGAAAACAAACCAAGAACAGTAATTATATTAGAAATTTAATTAAGTCGAGGCCTGCACAAATGCAACTTCCTTAAGGTTTTATTCGCCTTCCAATGGTGCACGAGAACTTATAATGGACAACCTCCCAAGATACAACGACCCGACCAAACAAAGGCTGCACTCCAATTGCCTAGACTCCGAACCTTTAATAGACTTGAACCTCTATTAATGTATGCTTTTATGCGTGAAGTGTGTATGTATATATGTATGTATGTGTGCTCTTCTGTATATAATGCACAAATGTACCCCTCATAGTTATAGATGCTAGGTGCCTAATAGCAAGAGAAACGACTGTACGCCCATCAGACATGTTAAAGGTTGTAAATAAAGGCTATGACCATTAATTTGAAATTTTAAGGACATAGCTATAGAATTTCAATTGAAAAGAAACGGCTGCAATCGTTTGAAATTTTCTGACATGGACATTAGGAAAGAAATAATATTATATCAATTCTCAAAATCAAAAATTAAAATAATTTCGGACTACACACCAACTACAGCACCCTGATCCAAGCTGGCCGGACAAGCGGGCAACGTGCACGCATGTGGTTCATTGTAATCAAACCCGCACTCATGTAGGTCCCCTCCCCTCCAAAGACTTAGGTACCCCTCAAGGGGTCTAACCTTTAGGCCACACCTAAGTTATTTAACTAACTCAACTGTAGCTTTGAATTCTAATGTGGGATGGATACTTTTAGATTATCCACCCATACACATGTCTTAACTATTCCTTAACTCATTCTCCATTTTTAGCTCAATTTTCTCATTCACTCCCTTATTAATTTTTGGCACATGACCAGTTATTAAATATTTTCTCAATGAGATAACATTATTAGTTTAAAAGTCATTAATTTTGACCTCATAAAACTCTCATTAAATTATAACTAAATTTGATGGATTATCACTCATAAATGCCAAAAATCATACAATAAATTTATAAATCAATTGATATACACGATGAAGAAGTTGCAAAAAAGAGAAAATTGATAATTACTGTATAAAGTCCAACCTCAAGGTCACGAGCCACTCTAGTACTCATCTCATCTTTCTTTGAACAACAGATAAAACCAAAGATTGATCTCTCCTGATAGACAGTACAATTAACCCATTTCATTAGCCAGTGAACTGAAGCATTTGCACTTATCGTGACGAGAGAGAGACAGAAAGACTGGAGCACTTGCGGAGAATGGCAATTCCCGCGCATATAAATGAGATCGGAAATCCTGTCAAGTGGGTTTATTTATAGAAAGAGATTACTGTAGGTCTTGCTAAATAACTAAATATTAAGGTTTTTTCCCTTGCCTTAATCATTTGCCCTTTTTTCTTTTCTTCTTTTTAATCATTTGCCCATTTAACAATGATTGGGTTTATGTAGATAGGATTCAGAGTTGTAATTTTTCCAGTCATTCCACTTTCATTTGGAATGAAAACCAATCCGTCCCCATTCAAGGGAACTAATTCCCTGAGTGATGAGTTTAATGCAGCGGAACGTCAGAGCCAAATGACTAAAGCTACAGTATCAGAAATACTGTCTCCATCAAAGCGTTCCATGACAGGTCATCCTGTGAAATTTTGGCATAGTCCATAGTCCACACTTAAGAGTGCAATAATAGCAACCGGGGTGTAAATGAAATAAAATAATTCACGAATTGTTAGAACTTAATTCGATGAAAGTTTTTAAAAGTTTGGCATATTCCAAACTTAAGAGCACAATAGTAGCAATAGAAGTGTAAATAATATGAAATAATTCGTAAATAGTTAGAACTCAGCTTGATGAAAATTTATATTCGATTTGATCTTTTCAAATCCGAACCGAGTTGAATTTAAGTTTATCAATCAAATTGATCAAATCAAACTCAATAATATTAAGCTCGAAAAAATCACAAATCTAAATAAACTTTTTATTTTATATATATACACATATATAATTTAAACCCATGTAATAAAATCTATAAAGATAAATAAATAAATAAATAAATAATAAAAATAACAACAATAATTCAATAATTCAATTTTTTAATTTTACAAAAATATATAACAAGATTATTTAAAAAATTTATAATTATAAAATTTATTTTGAGTATAAATAAAATCAAGTTAATCTAAATTTATACAAACTTGAGCTTAAACTCATCCGAATTGCTTCTTTATAACGAACTTTATTAAATCAAATTCAATAAAACTCACCAAGCCTTAATTTATTCTAACGAACCGAACTTGAATTTAACCGTTCAGGCTCAATCAAGCTCTACTCGAGCTCAAAAATTAATAAACGCGCCAAGCTTGAACCTACCAAATTCAAAATCGGTTCAACTCGTTTACACCTTAAGTAGCAACTGCTATTTTTTCTGAAGCATTCACTAAACAATTATAAAAAATAAAATAAATCACGCCTTCATACCCATTTGCACTAAGCGAAATATTCTAAATGTAGTCAAACCCAGCAACCATAGTATTTGGAATATAACAGAATATATAAACCTAACTAGTCAAACCTAGAAAGGAGACAACTAAGCCCCTCCCTCCCCAGCTCAAATAAGAACAATCACTGCTGCGCGCACTGCACCCTCGGAGCTCCTCCATGCATGTCGTCATCTTCTTCATATGCCTCTTGGGCATGTTGCTGCTTTCTGCGCATCTCTTCTTCCATGTTTACGTCATGCAAAGTAGTCTCCTCACATTCATCCAATTCCATACCAGTCAGTTGAGTTGTAGGCCCTGGAGGCAGTACAGCCTCCAGAGCTCCGCTTTGTTCAGGGCTCAAAGATTCAGGAAAATCCACACTGAATTGTATGTACAATTTTCCTCTCATGAATGACCTCTGGTAACTGGGCATTCCTTCATCATTAATGGCCTTGAATTGATCTGAGGCACCAAAAACAGATATCAGCATATTGGAAGCAAAGGTCCCAAAAGAATTAATAGAAGAGAAAGAATACAGTTACACCAGAAACAAAGCAGCATAGAAACTTAGATGGAAATTTTTTTTGTGATAGTCTTTACTAGATTAATACAGCCACGGTCAGTACAAGACAGATGTTGCTTATCAGCAAATTCCTATTAGTTGTTCTCAGCAGCTAGAGGCATTTGACCTTACCGGGCTTGATAACTTCCCCAGGTTCAGATTTAATAAGGAGTTGACGGTTGTCCAAATGAGTTAAGATAAATTGGAAGCCACACAGTGCTTCCGTCAAGGTTAAGGTATGTTCCACAAATAGATCATCACCCTTTCTCTTAAACTTTGGGTGCTCCTTCTGTTGGAGTACAAAGACAATATCGCCTGTGACAGTCTCAGGCTGCAAAAAGTTCAAATCTCAGTCAAAATCACTCAGATTTAAGAAGATTCTTCATGAAGAAACTCAAAATTGTGAATCTTAAAATTACCGCTTCATCAGCCTCGCCTGGGAATGTGATTTTCTGTCCATGTTGCATACCCTTTTCCACTATCACTTCTAATACCTTCTTTTCCTGCACAACCTTCTCACCCTTGCACTGTGGACAACGGTCCTTGTCGCTAATGGTTTCACCAGTACCCTTGCACTCATTGCAAGGGTGCTGCATCTGCTGGATCATAGAAGGACCAAGATGTCTAATAGAGACTTTCATCCCAGATCCTTGACAGCCAGAACATTTCATTGAAGCTCCAGACTTCGACCCTTTCCTGCTGTCACAAAACCACAACTTAATTCAAGTAATTGATGACTCGTCAAGCTAATACCACATTCATCACACAAAGACTCACCCCTCGCATTTGGGGCAGAGCACATTGCGTGAAAGAGATAGCTTCTTAGATGTCCCATTGTACAAGTCCTCTAGGGAAACCTTGAGAGGATGAATAACATCCTCTCCCCTTCTTTGCCTCCTACCTCGGCTACTTCCACCACCTGGAGCACACATAACAATATGACTGAAATACTTTTTTGGGCAGAACCAAGTCAATTTAAAGACATGCAGCATATGAAATGCTTACCTCCAAAAGGATTACCACCAAAAAAGGATTCAAAGATGTCAAATGGGTTGTGACCTGCGCCACCTCCACCGCCCATTCCTTCCTTGAGAGCATCTTCACCATACTGATCATAGATCTCTCGCTTCTCTGGATCACTTAAGACTTCATATGCTTGCGCAATCTCTTTAAACTGGGACATCAAGAAAGAAACCATCTTAGCATTAAGAACAGCAGAAAACAAGCAGAGTTGGGTTCAAAATATTGTGTAAAATGAATTCAGAGTCTTTGTTTAGATATGGTATTAAACACAGCTGAATTCAAATATTTTATCTTGCACCAACCAATAGAAAGTGCACAGCAATATAGCAACATAAGGCATGTAAAAGGAACTAAATTGAAAGTAGCAAGAATATCTTTTCAAATCAATTTGCCACCAAATTCCACAGGAACAATCAGGAAGAAGAAATGTAATTGAGCTGTGAATGAGACAAAGTTTAACATAAATAGATAACAACACCACCATTAAACTTCCTTTGCTATTAAAACTAGAGGCTTTCCATTCTAAACACTAAAAAGCAAAGACTAATTGAAATCTGTCTTCCATTTACTTTTATTTCTAACTATGTCAAAAACTGACTCAGATAAAATTTTATACAATTTTATGCTATTTTGGGCCTTGGGTTTTTATAATGCAAGAGGAAAGGGAAAAGATTGTAAAAAAGAATGCGTCGCTCCTTAGCATGTTCAAGAGAAAAATATTTTCTTTAGCATTTTTCTTAAACAATAAGTCTTTCCATTCAATCCATCCAACTACGTAAACATCTCAGCTAAGCAAATTTTATGCCCAGGAAAACAAAGGAAAAAAAGGATACATTACAATCTGCATTCATTCAGGCACAAACAAATTTAAAAAAATAAAAATAAAAATAAAAACCAAAATTGACAAGCTACACATTCAACACCGCTAACAGAAGCACTGATCTAGAATTTACCCTAAATATAGAAAACAAATCAAACTTCCAGAGTGGTGGAAAACAAATAGGCTGATTAAAACTTTTTATCGTAATTAAAAACAAAGTAATTGCAAAACACTACCTTTTCTGGATCTCCGCCTTTATCAGGGTGATTCTTGATGGCGGATTTACGATAGGCCTTCTTCAGATCGTCCTGCGAAGCATTCTTTGATACTCCTAGGATCTCATAGTACTTGGTGTTATCACTTTTCTTTGGGGCTCTCCCAAACATCTCTGCTGCTCTGCTCTTTTACTTCTTCAAAATCAATTAAATCCAATTCTCCATAAAATTTCAAAAAAAAAAAGAAAAACTGCCAAAATACAAAATAGTCGACAATCACAACATTGATCTATGAATACATATATATGACTTAAACAAGTAAATTAGAAAATAGAGAGGCGCTTACAGCTGAGGATTGGAGCGCAGAGCTAGAGGCTAAGCGGGACAGAAGGAGATTAGGGCTGATAAAAGTTGTGGTTTTTATTCGATGAACGAAATTTTGGACGGCTGAGATTGGTCGTGAGCAGATGGCCTGCCAGAGAAGACTCCAGAATTTTCTAGACCTTTTCCCTGGCATGAGCGCTTTTTATTTTCATTTGCTATTTTTCTTTCTGGTCATTTTGTTATTTTAATTTCATTTCTTTTGAATGGATTGTACTTTTTTGTGAAAAAATGGCACGTAAATTATATTAACTGTGAGTTAAACATTTATTCTATATTTAAATCTTGAATTTTAACAAAATAATAATAATAATAATAATAAATATTTTTCACATTTCAATTGATGGAACTTTATATTTTAATTTTTGGACTTTTTTATTTTTTATTTTTTTTCCTAATATAATTTGTTTGCAATCAATACTACGAATTCAACCATTCCCAATCTATAAAAATGAATTTATATTTATTTTTGACAAAATATTTAATGAAAGAGTTTGATATTTTAGAAAAAGGTTCACTTTGTACAATGCACATCAATTTCTTTGGTTACTACTTATTTTTATTTAATTATATATTTTACTCATATATTTTTTTAAGTATAACAAAATATTAAAAGTGCATATTATTATTAAAAAAAGATAAAAATCAAATTAAATACACACCTGTTAAAGATAAAAAAATAAATTAAAGACGTTGAAGCATTGATCATATTCATGTATTTTCAAGATGATTTAGAAAAAAAAAATTAGAAGGAGATGTACAGATTCTAAAATAAAAGTATTAAAAATTATTATAATAAATTAAAAAATAATAAAAATGAAATTAAATATACACCTCTTAATTTCTTTTATAAAAAAATTAGAGGCATCAATTTTGATAATGGAAAAAAGTTGCCTTATTAGAATGGCTTCATTATGACAAGTTTCAAAACAAGACTTGAAAATGAAGATGGGCCCAGGCCATATAAATTAAGAAAGGAACAATAAGCTAGAAACGAAAAGTCTAAGAAAATCTATCAACTAAGGAAATGGAATGGCCAAGTAAAGCTGAGTGATTAGAATAAGGAGTCCATATCCAACAGACACAAAGAGGTTGAAACTTATCAAGAATGATAAGAGGACAATGGAAAAGAGGTAACATTTCTAACTTATTGGAGGACAGTGTCAAAATATATATATATATATATCAGAAGATTTTTATCGAGCAACTCCCAACTATTATTTTGAAAGATATTCAGAAGTGCAGAAATGGTCCTGTCATATTGAATTTTTTGAAGTAGTTGATCTATTCCTAGGTACAGTCTTGAGAATTATTGACTGAAGTTGTATGGGGGAGTGGCATATAAGTCATCATGATAGGAAAAGGGAATGTTGTGGAGATTGATGTTGGGAAGGACGAGGCTATCCCTATAACCTCAACTTGTGTAACTAGAAAGGAGGGTAGGCACTCCAACATATACTCCACCACAAGAGAGCATTCCTATTAGATATATGATGGTGAAGCAATTAGGAGCCTTAACATTAACAACGATGGAGATCGTGTGGCAAAAGAAAGAAATAAGGTAAACTAGTTTACTTACTCCTCTACTACAAGATAGTTGGCATCAAAATAATGAAATGAAGAAAAATAGTAGGTTGTCTTAGAATGAGGATATTCACAAGGAGGCCTAAAGTATATCAACATTAGCAAAGCGCATCACAATTAGATTTGTCCAAAAAGGATAAAAAACCTTCATATAGAGATGAAGGAAATACGATATCATATAATAGACAAACATTGAATGCTAAGGGAGAATCCCTTAGGAAAAATATCTTGACAAACAAATTACCTAAAAATTTCTCACTAAACTAGGAGTATGATGCATCCTTTGACCCATGGGAACACCTATGTAGGTTTGACAATACTAAAAATTTATGTGGCACTAGAATCTAAATATTTTCAAAAAAATTGAATAAACTAGCCCACACAACACCACAAGGATCTAGACATGCATAAGATTCAAATTTAGAAGAGGAAAATACCTAGGTAAAAGCAGAAAATTTGAAGCGCAAGAAAACTCTCTTCAACTGTCAAACAGGCTCTTCACCGGCGTAGCAGAATCACCACTGATTTTCCCCCAAGATGGATTCCTCTATTTTTGACTAAAAATTTTACTAGAACTCCTAAACTCTTTGAAGATTTTACAGTCCAAATTTTAGGTTGATTAGAACACCAGAGACACTCCCAGAAGAAGCAAAAACCAATTGTCGAAAATTGCTCTAGTCAATAGCAAAAGCAACCAAAATAGATTACCTCTAATGTAAACATCCACACACCAAATCTATGGCCTATTCTCTATAAAAGGCTAGAAAATATATAGAGAATAAGGGTAAGAAGGTTGGGAATATTGAGGTGGAAGGAGGAGGGAAAAGAAGAGAGTGATGGGAAGCTAACAACTTAGATTCCTACTACACAATATTGTTAAGAGAAAATTACACAAAATGTGTACACCTCACGTACATCTAGCCAACCACTCTACCATATCCATATATAGGAGTGGTCACATACCTCCCACAAAGAGGTGATGTCAAGTGTCCCTTACTTAGGTGGCCATTAACTTTGTGATTAGTGAATTTAATTGAAACACAAATTTTATCTAATGAAATGGCCTACAATTAAATTTTAATTCTTATTAAATAAACTCTTCATTTAATAATTCTCCCAAAAATTATCTCTCCAACTTAATTAAATCAAATACTTTAATTTAATTAATTATCGTTTGACTTAACTCTTAAGTTGAAGTACTTAACAATTTAAGCTAGTCAAAATTAACTCAACCCTTAAATTAATTTTGACCAATTGATAGTCATGTGATATTAATTAATTAAATTTTAATTAATTGATATTAATTTAACTCTTAAATTAATTTGACCAATTTAACAATTAAATTGATCAAGCCAAAATGACTACAATTTTGCCTCATCCAAAAATTGATCATGAATTTTCTAATTCTTAAAAAATTCTCTTTTCTTCAATAGACCATGTTATTGGCTTTTGTGTGTGACCCATTAGATTCTACCATTTATTGGATATGAGCTCACAATTCCTTCTGACTTTCATTAGGTTCTATCATTCATTAAATATGGGCTCACAATTCTTTCTGACTTTTGGAATACCAAATATTTACTTTAATTTAAACTTCTTTAAACTAAGCAACTCAATTTAATTAATTTCATTAATTGAAGAGTAACCAATCTCCATGATTGATGTCCAACCTCAAGCCCATGGAGCCCAACTAATTGGCCAAAATGAATGCTCTTGAAGAACTATTCTAGCATTATGCGTATCATGCAAATATGGTCCTTTTATCTCCTATCTCTCAAAAGAGGCCTAGGGCAAGATATTTATCAACTCCCTAATAGCCTTGATACTATATTTCTATTTTTAATGTTTGAATACCTTCCCAAATTATCACATCACCTTGCATAAGAACATTATAGAACACATAGGATGCACTCTCTCTTCACAAAGATGAGGAGTTGGATTCCCTCTTCGATCTCACAAACCTCCATGTCAAGTAGCTCACACCCAATCTCCACCTAAAAGACCTACTAAGTGGTCAAGAAAGAGTTAAAGCATAAGGTCCAGACATAAGGTTACCATGGACCCTCATGCCGAAGGACTAATAATATGCAATAGCATAAGCAAAAGAACTAACCATTACCGACTTGCCACTATGATTATCTAGTGGATTCTCCGGTGGGTCTTCAGTGCCTTGTTCCTTAACAAGCACCTACTAACATGGACTCGTATCTCATACTATTGCTCATGGAATAAAGCAATCTCCAACCTTTTGATTTATGCATTGTTAGTGCAAGTCTATCAAGATCTTAGATGCCCCATCTCATAAGATCCTATAACTTAGAAGATTTATGATCACGATCATGTGAGAGTTATTCCATGGTCACCAAACCAAGTCCCACAGTCATAGGTAATCTAAGGGCTTCATCTAAATACTAGTGAAGTGAAACAAAGTATAAGATAAAGATGGCCATATAAAGAATATCATTCAATCAATATTGTATCATAGGTGAAATAGTTTACAATGCTAATTTTATTAGCTTGTAGGGCACTATTCCAACAAATACTACATTGCTTCATATATATATATATATATATTCTAATGGAGTAAAGTGTAGGTACTTTTGGCCACACTCACTAAGGCCATAGAACAATAGTTTAACCAACTACCATCAAATTCGACTTATTCGTTCTAAGAATTCAGCTTATCTTTTTCTTAATCAATTACTAGAGTAAAAGGTACTAGAAGACCCCATTGACCTTGGTTAACACATGATAAAAGAAAGATGAGTTCTTGAGAAGTTACGTTAATTGATTCATAGCAGCCACCTTAGAGGCACCTTCGACAATGTTGGATATCTTAGCTAATGCGTTTACACATGGATTACATGATAGCAACTTTTTGAATACTAACTAAGCAACCATGTGAAAACTTTGCTAAGCTATTAGGACATGGAGAAGAGTATTTCATGTGGAAAAAGCATGACAAGTGAAAATTATAGTTATATTGGGAAGAAAAATTATAAAAGAGATTAAAGTAACGTTCTTAAGTAGTTCAAGTTTGGGGTGAAGAAAATAAGTGTCTTCCCCTAAGTCTTAGCAATACAATCTCTTAAGTCTGCCTAAAATCTAAATCATAGGCATTAATGGATGTAGAAAACAAAAATTTAGAGTAATGGTATCGCAAGGTCAAAGAGGACCTTTCTATGCCCAAGTTGGAAAAGTTTTATTATTTTGATAATAACTACGAATACACGATAGGTGATTACTAACATGTGAAAGATAAAATAGAAAGGCTCATTTAGGTGCATCATTTGAATAACTTTATATATCGAGATATGGGTCTTCCTCAGTGTAGAGAAGATCAACCTGAGTTATAATAAGATAAAATCATGAAGAGCAAGATGCAGAAATGGAATGAATAGGGTAAAGGAAATGTAGTAGGTAAATATTCCCACTAAAGGAGTAATTCACATCATCTTGGGAAGATCCACCAATACAGACTCCAATAATGAGGGGAAAACCCATGTCCAATCTATTTAAGAATATCAAGGAATAGGTTTAGCTATTAAGGTAATAGTAGATAGCCTCTAATATAGTTCAAAACTATGGAATTAGGAGGAATCCAAATGCCCCACTATAATAGTTTGGTTATTCCTATAATAATATCCAACTATGACATTCTTAGAATCATTATGAATACTAGCAGCTATGTTGATATCTTTTCTTATGGTGTATTCAATTAAATGGTTTTGTAGGGGAGATAGCACATCTAATTAAAAAAGTGGGCTTACCTTTGTCTATGGGTGCTTAGCCTTTACACAAAACCAGAATGGTCAACTTCTTGATAGTGGATGCCTTCCAAGCAGTGTGATGATGTAATGTTTAGTGAGGGGTGTTTGTAAGAAAGTTTTAGAGGAAAATGAGATGGATCCAAGATGAATCTCCAAAGTTGCTTGAGATTGAAGCACAAGCAAGCAAGCATCGAGTTGAACTTGCAACCATAAAGATCATGTTAGTCTTGTTGAGGAGGCCTCAATTATGACTCTTTGATGTTTAAGTTAGAATAATCATTATAAAAATAGTAAGGTCATAAAGTAGTTGAGAGATTATGTGTATAGAGTGAGTGCGTTAGAGAATAGTAGATTGGGATACTTATAGAGTTCTTCCTAGGGTTGAAATTATTGTAGACCCCATTTAAAAAATGAATATAACTTATTGGATCAAAGGTTCAAAATTGGCCTTTTGGATCTAAGTGAATGGCCAAGTGGGATACCACTACCTAAAATAATGCAAAAGTACCCTTTATCTTGTTGGAACGAGCTGTCTAAGCTCATTTAATATGGAGGAGACAAGTTGGTGACAATAATTAATATGGAGAAAAGAGATTGATAAGAAGCTTGAAAGATATCTAATGCAATCACCCATGCGAAGCAGATGGGTTGAGCTAAAGCTTTAAGGGGAAAAGTCAATTTGAAGGTTATCAACTCCTTAAGAATGTACAGTAACTTTTTAGGTGGCTCGATCTGAGTTCACTGGCCTTAAAAATTTATAATAATGGTAAAATGAATTGTCTATTTCTCATATGATGTTGGTAAGGTTGAATTGATTTTGCAGATTTTATGAGGTCAAAGTATGATGCCATATCATGGTGACCAGCACATACCACATAAGATAGAATTCCTAATTGGAGGAGATGCAAGGAAAGTAGGAAGAAATTAAGATGTTGCTAGAAGATGTTATGTAGAAGCCATAAGAAAAGGGAGAAAGGATACCATCAAGATAGATTTCCTAGGATGTGCAGAAAAGAGAGATGATATGCAAAAAGATTTAGCACTTCATATACAATCTAATGAGGAATTATTGAATATCAAATTAATATAACATCCTAAGAAAACAACTCGAGTTAGATCTCAAATGGATGAGTCATTATTGTGGTACCTAGTAACATTTCTCAGGATAATGTAGACTTTTTTCTTTTTCACCAAGAGATCTTCGAGGAATTAATCCTAGAATTTCTTTACCCTAATGTTGACTCTGGCTATAAGCAAGAGACATTTTGGAACTACAAAGGAGAAGATTATATAAAAAAAATTTAAGAAGTTACATAAAGCTAGTGCAAAGGAGATTTAATTTCTTGAATATCTGTCAAATATAGTCTTGGTACTGAAAATAAGAGAAAAGTGGGGGAAGTGCATCAATTTTCTTGAGTTGAATGAGGTGTATCCTAAAGAGGCACTATGCTATAGGACAATAAACTACAAGAGGTTTAAACTGATACCATTTCACTGATGCTCAGTGCCTCAACTTTCTTCTTAGACTTCTTTTTGGTAGATATGGAGGATTTTACTAGAGAGACCAATTTAGGGGATGATGATTGAACTTTAAAGCTTGATGCTTCCTGGTCCACCTCTCCATTAAATGAGAAGCTTGAAGAGTTATGTGCATTTTCCCCAAAAATGTACTTTAGTTCCCTAAGGATTCTTCTATTGCAACTTGCAAAAGTAACTTTCTTGAAGTTTTTGTTTTTTTGATAAGCTTGATTGGTTTCTTGATGAGGTGTCTATCCTTGCTTGTTTATCAAGGAAAAGACCCTTAGCACTCTAAACAAAGTAATAAATGATAAATCTATGGACATTCAACTGATGAGCTTTTCTTTCAACTATAAAGTCTTAGTCAAGTGGTAATTTCTAGCACAAAGGGCATAGAGATATGGACACACCACAATCCTTGCAAGTCTGGAATTTTAGAAACATCAAGAAAATGACAGAAAACAAGATTTTTAGTACTTCTAACTTACAAGTAGTCAAGGGTAGAAAACACCCGCAGTGCTATGCACTCTAATGCCCAACTTTCTTCGCCTTGCAACTAAAAGAAATAATTTATCTCAAAAAATTAGAAAAATACTATCTCAATTTGAAATGGTAACCAAGTCTACAACTTTGCTTATTCCAATCCAATAACCATTATCCTCACATAAACTTGACATTCATCCAAAATTCTAAAGATTTCATTATCTTGAAACAATCTCAAGGAAAAAAAGCCAAAAATTTGCCTGCTAGCTCCTGTAGCTCAGAAGAAATGTTCTTTGTGTGTTTTTACGTCACTTTGCTCTACCTCCAATTCATTAATTTTTCATCCTCTTCAATTATTTAGTCTTCTTGGATTTCTGTTCTCTTGCCGGACGAGCATTCCACGAGGAGAGCGCATGAGATTTCATTGGTGCAGGAGGGTAATGAAGCGAGAATATTAAGGATGAATATCTTCAAAATTTGGAGATGGGTTTGTAAAATTTTAACATGGATGAGTTCAAGAAATTTAGAGATGCCTTCAACAATTTTGAAGATAGCTTCAAGAATTTTAAAAATGGCTTGATGAAATTTGGGGATAATTGAGATTTTACCCCTTTCCAAACATATGGGGGATTAACCCTTTCCACTCCATTTTGCTTTAATTTTGGAGTTTTTTTTTCCCTTTGTTATTTTTTCTTATTAGATGGCGATTCTTGCAACATGTCACAAAACCCCTCATATTAAAAACACAATTGGAGATGATTGGGCCAAAACAGGTCAGCTCAGTAATTTTTGGCCAGATTGACTGAAATTGCAAAAAAATGGACATAATGTGAAAAAAATTTTTAAAGCTTGGATTATTTTTGCAAACTCCAAATTGAAATGGACCAAGAAAAGTATTAGTGGAAGTTGAGGGACTAAAATTGCTATTTTCCCTAGTACACTATAAGTTGTCTAAGTTCCTAACAGAACTTGTACTGTATAATATATTATGTAAGTTTTAAATGTAATTTAGAAAGTAGCTTATATTACTTTTTAAATCCAAATATAAGCCATGTTCATCTAAAATTATGAATTTTTACATTAGTGTATAAATAAAATTTTAGAAATTTAGTTTTTATATATGAACATATACATCTAATTCATAATAAACTTGTACTCTTATTTAAAATTTATATATTGGATTATAAAAATAAATGTGAGATTATAGATTTATAATTAGATTATATAAATCTATAAGTAGATTACATAAATTAAATAATTGGATTTACATGTTAATATGAATTAGATTTTTTTAACAATTTAATTTATAAATTTTTGGAATGTAATTGTAATAGATCCAAAAATCTAATTATAATTTTAGTTATATTATATAAATTTGCACATAAGTTTGTAATTATTTTTTTACAAATTAATTTAGTGTTTTACCTACTAAATTAATTTTTTGAAAATTTGTAAATCTATTGGATTAATCCAGTGAATGCATACCCAACAAAATACAAATCCATTCTATACATTTAATTGGAGATTATTTTTTAAAAAAAAAGACTCATAAAAAGGTGGCACATAGTTTATTATTATGAAGAAATATAAAATTTTAATTGTAATACATATATGTTGATTTTAATGTCGTGCAACAATTATATTTCAATAGCTTACAAGATGTATAATCGATGAAAATAAATAGTTAAGACATTGTAAGCTTTAAATAAATTTTATACTGGTGTGTGATTTAATTATTTTTTTGGAGTAATATATAATTAATTTTTAAAAAATATTTTGGTACACTATTGACCCATTTATTTGTCACCATTTTCAACCAAACTCTCATTAACAATTCCATGACCCCATAATGATCAAGCAGAAAATAGTGACAAATTGAGAAAAAAAATGAGGAGGGAAAATTGTAGTTCCTTTTCAAATTAAACTAAAAAAATTGATTTTGATACCTAGGGTTAGAAAAGATATATATATAGACACACATATACATATATGTACAATAATTATGATTAGGACTTATGTTGAAAGTTAAAATTTTAGTCCTTTAAGATAAGATTACAAATTTTGGCCTTTACATGTGAAGAACGAGCTAATTTTCCCATAAAATTGAAAAAAAAAATTCCATTTTTAATATTCACATGCTAGTTGCTTAACTTTTTGTAGTGATATTCAAAATTTTCAACTCCTTAAATTGTCAAAAATATAGGTATTATTTTTTAAATTGTTAGTATAGATTTATGGGATTAAAATTATAATTTTACGATTTTCTATCAATTTCTAAAATGAAATTAGTAAAATGCACCAAAAATTAGAAGATATAATAAAAAATTGTTGTTTGGCCAAATTAAAGGACCAAATGAAATAAAGTTACATGGTAAAAAAAATACAATTTTGCCAATGGTTATTAGGAGTTTTATAGAGCAAATAAACGTGAAATAGTTGAGAAATATATTACTACTATACATAACAACTTGGGGCTTTGCTATAGTGGCAGGTGTTCAACATGTGGACGCTAGTCCTTTTTCTTTTCTTTTTTCCTTTTTTCCTTTTTTCTTTTTGGCTTTCTCTCCCTCTCATTTTCACTTCCATGTCCCACTACTCCACCAGAAGCAACTCTTTTTGTAAATGAGTTCTTTCAATTCCAACCCAAAATAGGGTTTAAGACAAATTCCCCACTTTCACAATGCTGTTTAAGCTGTCCAATCCCTTTCTTCTACACACAAAGTTGCAGAATACAGAAATGGGGCTGCTATAAAGGATAGTGAAGAAAGGATCATCAATCAGTGAAAGGGGTTTAATTTCTAAATAAATGGCGGTGTTGGACGAGTCTTCAAGTCTTCAAGTAATTTATTCATGATCAACAAAGTACATGATTTCTCAATGCCCCCATTTTACAATTTCATATGTGGGGAGACTGATGGGGATATCCATAAGGTGGAATTTTGTTCGAGAACCCCCAACTATATGCACCTTCTCGTGTATCTATTTGTCTTACTTCTTGGGTACCTGCTACTCATTTTTGCAATTTTATTGAAGTACAACACATGATTCTAAGTTTTTTGGAATTTTCATTTTTATATGTCAATTTTGGGACTCAAGGAATTTTTGTTGTTTAATTTTTTAAAATTTTTTATTTTTTATATGTTAATTCTTGGGGTGGGGGTTTTAGGCTGTTGAGTGTTTTTGATTATTTCTTCTGCTAATAAGTAAGATGATTATTTTTATGATCTTATGTTTGTGAACCCTTGGACTATGTTTAATTAATGCATGAAAATTTGGCCTCCTGAGTATGGAGAAAGTTTTATTTGTATAACTTTCTCTAAAGTGACTATTATTCAAAGCTTGCCTCTTAAATGTCTGCTAATTTTGGTTTATGTCTGAGGGAATATGGTTTTGTCCACTTGAAGAATGAAAAAGTGCAAAGTATCTGTGCTTCACCATCGAAAGCATCACCAAACTTACATAACTAATTACAATAAAGTCCTTAGCAAGTCCACAGCGCCATTTCTAAAAGAAACGCCTCAACTATTGTTAGACTAGAAAATGCCATTGTGTTGGTGGAGGTTTTGGGCATTTTTTTCCCTTGTAATTTTAATTTTGATTATTTTTTCTCTTGGTGTGGCTTCTACCTTATGGGAGTGAGTTTCAGGTTATTTGGCCGTTAAATTGGCAACAATGTTGATTTTTTATACATATGTAGTTTTGGAGTAACTAAACATATGATACAAAATATCACTCCATAAAGGTTAAAGAATTTAGCATTGGTCTTTTGTGTTGAAATGTTGTAGCTCTACTAGCTAAGAGCTATGGGTATCTTCAACTAGATTATTATAGTGGGCTAGACCCAATAAGGAGAGATGAGTGCTTTATTATTTTATCTAATCATTGTCTCAAGTTAGTTGCCTCATTTAGTTCTCTTTTATTATTTTGCTTGTTGTGGGAAATTGTGCCATCAACTAAGATAATTGTAGTTCTTTGATGGTGTTGGTATTGCTTGCTTACTGAATGCCCCTCTTGTCCTACCCAAATTTGAAATGGTTGCATGCTGGAATGAGTTTAGGCAAAAATTGCCAATTGTTTGACTAGGATAAATTCTTTAAACATGTTTTTTTCTCTTAAGAACTAAGAAGTAATATGTTATTAAGAAGAGAGTGTTGTGTTTTCCAGTAAATTCTCTTATATGAAGTTAGATGAAATAAATTTATCTTTTCTTGTTCAATATTCTAGTTATGATGATCGAATGTATCCTTGTAAGATTAAAGGATATTGTGTAATGTTGACATTTGAAGTTTGACTAGATATATGATAATGGATCTTAAATAGTTAAGCCTTAGAAAAAAATGCAATTGGCTATTAGTTTGTTAGAATGCATATGAATCATGTGGGATATGAAAAAAGGATTGGAAGAAATGAACCAAGCCAGATTAATTGAAAATACAAAGTGGTTTGAGGGTTTATAGAACTAGTGTCTGGGTCTTAGAACTAAAACAAACTCTATGGTTACCTGACATTTTCCCCATTTTAAGGCATAATCTGGCTCTGAGTACTTATCTTTCCTCTTTGTGGTATATATATATATATATATTATGTCAAATCAAATCATTCTTAATATGGGCATTTTAATTGCTTACTAAACTCTTAAGGATTGTGCTCTCAATTACATGATTTATTGTCTTGTTCTGTTTGCATATCTCCGTTTGTTTTTCTGATTTCTTTTGCATTGCTTATTTTATGGAGGCCCATATAGATCATCTTCTACTTTGTGATCATCAGGGTATATCATGATAATGCCTTAGGTGAAATTTAACTTCTCATGCTTGTGGTATGTTGAATCCAGCCTTAATTGAGCCATGCGACAACTCACTAAGCTTAGAAGACTTTAATGCTGTTTAAGTTATTGGTAAGGGAAGTGCCAGTGTGATGTGGTTTAAGTGATAGTACCAACAAATTTTTTAGAGAGATTACAACAACATCAATACAACTTAATTGAATGATCCTATGGTTCTGAACAGATTCATAGAGTTTGTCTATCAATGTCTCTCTGGCATCGCCTCCAATCTTATATACAGTTGGATTGCTCAGAAGCCCTCTTTCTGTGGCACTGAACATATAAGTTTAACAATCTATCACTCCCTCGCTCCCGCCCCTCTCTCTACATATATATGTGTTTGTTTATCTGTGTGTTTCTCATTGACTTTTTCTTGGTTTGATGAACTCGGACAAGGAAGAGGATTGGAAGAGGTCTTCTTTATTATTCTACAAATTTGGATTTCTTCTTAAAGTGCATTCTTACTATTCAAGGTATTATACTATTTCTTACCAAATTTCTAGTCTGATAAATTGGGGAAGGGGGGTGTATATATATGGAAGTTATTTACGTACTGTTAATGCTTATGTATATTGGTTCGACAAAGTGTGCATATTTATATAATGTATTTATTTATATACTATACAATTTTTTTTTGTTTTTTTTTAGTTAATGAAGCTTGCACTTGGTTTGAATTTATAGAGGTATAGATAAATCTAAACTACAAAATAGCTAATGAAAATAGTGAATATATAGCTAAAATCAAACACTATAGTTTCAAAGAGTAAATTTAGTTGATTGGTCAATTGGTTGAATGGCATCAATCTCATTCTTATAAGTGTGAGGTCTGAATTTCAAACTCTTGGTGCATGCACATATGTGCATGTATGGAAAAAAGAAGAAGTAAATTTAGTATTATCCAACTTGTAATCCTAAACTTCTTAAGTTGGTTTAAACCTATTCTTATGCATAATATCATATAGTACTTGTTTGATTAAGCGTCCATTTAAGTGGAATTAAATATGACATTTGGCTCATTCTTGCTTGATTGGTATTAAATTTGAACTTTAAAATTCAACTCATACTTTATTTGGTGTACATGCAATTAAGTTAAGCTCAATTAATTTTAAATATACTTAATTACAACATGCTATTATCTCAACTTTTTTGTGTTGTCTATTGGCAACATTAAACTTCTCAAACAAATAAAGAATAAGGTGAAATTTGTAGTGACTTAGAACTTTTTAGTTGCAATTACAAAATGAGAATGTAGCATTGCTTTGGCACAATTGATCAAAATTACTTCAACATAATTCTAATGTTCTAATTTTATTTGATCAATGGTTAGAAGATTGGTTTTCTGTCCATATGCTCATATATGCATAGGTTAACTCCTAAAGTTGGCACTCGAATTTTCAACCTATATTAGTCTTACTAGCTCTGAATGCCATTAGAGATCAAATCCTTGCACATCCATTTTGAAAATTATATTTATTCCATTTGAGAATCTCTAGATATATTAGTTTACTATTTGAATAATATGGCATAAATGTGTTTGATTTTGTAACACTTGCTTGTGTAATGGGCATTGATGGAAGGAAAAATATGCTGCTTGTGGAGATATATTACCAATGCATTAGGTTGGAGAAGATGAAAGGTGACTCTTTGTGCATTATTGGTTTTTGTGCCTATGCAAGCAGTCAAGTTTGGAGGGTCTCCAGTATCCAAACACAATAGGGAACCACATAATTATCCTGTAAAGTGTCAAAACAATGGGATTTAGTCTCCTACTGTATTTCATTGTTGGTGCAGTGCTTTTTACATGGTGCATATCTTACAATGCGGGCCAGAATATTATTTGTATTCTAGATTTATTTTTTTTCATTTTGCACTGTTTTGAAAATGAAAAAATGCAATTTTTTATGCCATTGCACAAATTTTATTTTCATACCTATACCTATCATTTTCAAATGTCTAATACATATTAATTTAAAATAATTAAAATCCACTAACTAATTAAATATCAATTTTTGTTTTTATCTTCCTAAGTTAATGGAGCTCACATTAAATTTAATAATAATTTTCTATATATATTATGTTGTACAACTTATGTTAGATAACATAAGGACGAACAATACTTGATGGAATAATATTCAAGAGTTGGGCTTCTATCTTGAAACGTGTAGGGTCAGAGTTCGATGTAGCAAAAATTGCCTTGATATTTTTGGACGTTGGGAGTTAGTATTTATATTGATCAAATTTTTGATGGATTTGGGCACACTTGGTTTTGGGGTGCTTTTTGTGGTAAACTTAATTTATTGGGCTCACTAGTAGTTTTCTTATTTATTTGTTTATTTAATTAGATATGTATTTGCTTTTTATTTTTTTGTCCTTATGGCCTTATCTTTCCATGTAACCAAGCCCTTTGCTTTCAATTTGAAAAATTATTTTTGTTGTATATCATAAAAATTTATTTTATTTTACTTTAATATTAATTGCATTTTTTCAATTTAAAAATTTATTTTCATTGTATTCCATAAAAGTTAATTTTATTAATTTAATAATTAAATTTATTTTTGATATTAATTTAACTTTAATTTAATTTTGAAATAATTCGAGTAAATCAATAGTTAAATAAGTTGGAGAATTTTAAACTCTTTAGATTTGTCTAAGGGTGTAAGATGAGTCGAGCCGACTCATAAGTTTCATAAGCTGGCTCGATTATAGTTCGAGTCGAGCTTAATAATGAGTGAGCTAAAGCTTTAATTCAATTGTTCAAAAGCTTATGAGCTTTTTCTTATTTTTAAATATTTTTATATATTAATTAAATAATTATTGTATATTAATAATTTACTTATTTTTATTTTTAGATACTTTCAATCTATTAATTGAATAACTATTTCTATTAATAATTTATTTTTTCTATTTTTAAATATTTTATATATAATATTGAATAATTATTATATATATTTATAATTAAATATTTTATTAAGCTCCAGCCTTCAAGAATAGGCTTATCGAGATTGAGCTTGAGCTCAAAATACTGAGCTTGAGTCTACAAATTTTGTTGAACTCAACTTGAGCTCAATTCATTTACACCCTTAGAATTATTATCTTCAAGAAGTAACGCTTGGCTAGCGAATCATGTCCTCAAGGAACTTAGCAATTTTTATAGTATTTTGACTTGGAAGCTACCTTTGGAGCCATGCTTTTATTTTTCCTCATTATTCATATTTTCTGAACTCTTTTGAGTGTTGGAATAGTGCCCCATAGCTATTTGGATTGGCATATAAATTATTTTACTTGTGAGATAATCTTGATTGAAAGATATTCATAATCAATAGTTATCTTTATCTTATACTTATTTTATTTCACTAGCATTTAGTTGAAGCCTTTAGATCACACAAGACTACGGGAATTGGTCATGTAATGAGTGGTGATCATGAAATAAATCTTACATAGTCGTAATCTTAAAATATTTTAAGTCATAGAATCTTATTAGACAATGCATCTAAGATTTGGAAAGACTTGCACTAATGATGCATAAATTCAAGGAATTGGATATTGCTCCATTTCATGAGTAGTCCATGTTAACATATGTGTATGTTAGTGGGTGCTTGTTAAAGAGCAAGTTCACTGAAGGCCTACTTAGAGAATTCGCTAGATAGCCCTAGTGGTAAGTTCTCCAACTTACGCTAGTGCATATGAGCATCCATTGTAACCTTGTGTTTAAGTTCTCATACTTTGACTCTTCCTTGATCACTTTGCGAGTCATTCGGGTTGAGATTGGGTATGAGCTACTTAGATATGGAGGTTTGTAAAATTCAAGATGGGATCCATCTCCTTGTTGTTTTGAAGGACAAGTGTATCTCATATATATTCTATAATGATTGATTCCAAGGAGTCCTTACACAAGGCAGTGTAACAGTTTGGAAAAGAAGTTTTCCAAAGATGAGATCATAAATCAAAATTAAATATTGGAATTACAAACATAGTTATCGAGGTTATTAGAAAGTTGACAAATATTTTGCCATAGGCCTCTTTCGGAGATAGAAAACGAAAGGATTATATTTACATGGCAAGTGTAGAGCTAAAATAGTTTACCAAGAGCATATTCATTTTGACCAATTAGTAGGGCTCCATGGGCTTGAGGCTAGACATAAGCCATGGAGATTGGGTACTCTTTAATTAATAGAGATTAATTGAATTGAGTTATTAGTTTAAAAGAGTTTAAACTAATGCGAATATTTCGATATTCAAAATATCACAAGAGTTGTGAGCCCATATTCAATGAATGGGAGAACCTAATGGGTCATACACAAAATCCTAAAGGAAGTTCTATTTGATGAAGGGAATTTTCTAAAAGTTAGAAAATACTTCATGAATGATTTTGTGGAGAAAAAACGATTGGCTATTTTTTTGTCATTTTGGCTTGATTGATTTAATTGTTAAATTGATCAAAATAATCTAAGGAGTTAAATTAGATTAATTAAATTAAGAAGTTAATTTAATTAATGCCATATGATAATTAATTAGTTAAATTAACTTAAGGAGTTAAGTTAACACCTTCTAGCTTAAAAAGTTAAGTTAGTTAGTTTTAGGAGTTAAGTCAGGACCAATTAATTAAATTAAAGAGTAAATTTAATTAATGTAAAGAATTAATTTTGGAGGGAAATTCAAATAAAGGAGTTCATTTGAGGTATATTTAGAATTTATTTGGATAACATTTCATTAGATGAAATGAAGATTCTAAATGAAATTCAAATGCAAGTGAAATTCACATTTCACATGTAAGTGGCTTGCTTAGTTGGCACCCCACCTCATGAGCGGTGTGATGTCAACTTGCATCACTCCTCCTCCTTTATAAATAGAGGAGGCCAGCCACATTGCTTAATGAATGCTAGATTCTCTTTTTTTCTCCAAAAGTGTGATCCTCTCATGTGTTGAAGTTTCACACATTTTCTTCACCTTCCCTCCACTTTTCAACCTTTATCTCTTCTTCATCCTTTGGTGTTCTAGCTGAATAGAGACTTGTTGGAGCTTGCCTTGGGTGTGTGGATCATCACATGAAAGGCTTCATGATTGGGAAGCTTTGCTCTTGATAGATCCACTGCAGTGTAGAAAGTTTCAATGCATTTTTGGTGACCTTGATGATTTTTTTTTTTGTTGAAATTTTTGCTGGGGATCATCAAGGGTGTTAAGGAGTTTATGTCCAAATTTTAGTTCAATTGAAGGTGATTTGCGCAGGCAATTGTTGTCGGTCCTCTACTGCACTAGATTATGATAGTTTGAAGAATTCAACATTGTCATCAATTTCTTCCTTGGATTTTAGCGATCCAAGTATTATTCTTCTCTAAATCTATCTTAATAGCATGATTAGATCCTTGGATGAAGTATGAACAAGTGTTTATTTAGCTATTTTTGCTTTATAATTTGGATCCTTGTGCTATACCTTACTTTATTAAGTTGATAATTTTTCTAGAAGTTTCAACTTGAGAGTAAGAGATATCTAATTCTGAGAGCAAGATGAAGAATAGTGAGACTAAAGTTAAGTCATAGTTTAAAGTTAGAATCAGGGTCGATGGAAGCCAGTGGTCGGAGATTGTTTGCCTTCGTGATGCAAGAGGCAATAAGGTCATTGCCTCTATAGAGGGCAAGCCACCCATGTGCGAGGCACCCATAACACTGATAGGTGCTTGCACAATGGACTTTTTCCCATGCAAAGGCTTTCTTTTAGGCAACTCTACTATTGGGGTATCTATCGTTTCATGGGATTGCAGTTGTACTAAATTGATTTGTGTTCATAGGAATTTTCTTCCTTGTGTTATTAGTGTATTTTCTGAGTTTGTGAACCCTTCTTTAGGCACATTGTCTAGTTCAATCTTGGATTATAGTTTGTAGAGTTACACATAACAAATGCAGTAAGCTTTAATTATCTTCGTTGGAATCATAATCTGATTCAAAATTTAAATTTAGAGAAGAGGATTTTTCTGAGGAAGGATCAATGAATGCTTTAATTGTAAATGGTAGCCTTATTGGTTTTGACAATTCTACCTTGTTTGCTTACCCTAGAGGATTTAGATTTTTTGAAGAATACGGTCAGTCTCTTTTATGAGTTTGAGTTTGTAGTTTGTGTTTGGACTTAGCCATTTTTGTTATGGGAATCTTTGCTTAATGAATCATTTAAACTTTCTATAGAGCTTCATGCTCTGGAGATAGTTTGGGGTTTCTAACAAAGCTTCATGATTTGCGGATGACTTAAAGATTTTTGTGGAGCTTGCTCTCTAAGAATTTTGGTTAATTTTTCCACTTTGGGATCTAAAGACTTTTTATGGAGCTATATGCTCCCTAAATGACTTAGGACTTCTGTAGAGTTTTAATGCTCCAGAGATGGACTTAGATCTCTAGCAGAGTTGTGCACTTTGTGAATGACTTAGTATTTTCTTTGGAACTTTATGCTTTGAAGATCACCTTAGATATTGACTAGAGCTTTGTACTCTAGAAAGGACTTAAGATGTTTTGTAGAGGTTGCTCCTTTATAGTAAGTGTCGTAAGTGGTAGCAATGGTGGTCGGGTGTAGTGAGCTAGTTAGCCATTAGTTGTTGGGGGTTGCCATGAACCATTTGGTAGTGCTTCACACTCTGTTAGTGACTTAGATTTTTTTGAAGCTCTCTACTCTATAGATAACTTAGAGTTAGCAAATAACTTGGTGTACTTTTAGAGCTTTATGCTTCATGGATATCTTTGGAGCTTTGTGCTTCTTGCATAATATATAAATTTTCTTTTGGAGTTTTTTCTCTGATGTTGCAGTTTTTTTAGTTGTTCAGCTTAGGAGGTTTAAGGTAAAATTTGGCAAAATTGAGAGGTTGAATCTTTGCTTAAAGGAAGGTGCGAAGGTTGAACTTGGAACCACAAAAGCCTATTAGGCTTATTGGGGTGGCACTCTACTAAGACCCTCTGATACTTAAGTCAATAATTAGGAGAGAGAAATTAAAGTTAATTTAGCTGGGGCAAAATGTTAAAAGAAAAGGCATACCTATCCAAGGAAGCGAGCAGAGTATTTGTAAGGAGATAGCATAGTGTCTTTATTAAAATGCCCTAGAGAAGCTCACAAAGACTCCTTTTACATTGGGGGTACAATGATCTTTTTCTTAGGAGAGAGGATCTGTTGGTGATTGATTTGATTGGTAAAGGTACATACTATTCTCTAGCACCCGATAACTTTTGTTTGGACTATGAGAGATATAGCCTTTCATTAATAGGATTAGATGAAGGATGTACAGTATGACAACAACATTAAATGCTGCCATCTTATTCCTAGTTGGAGGCTTTTCTACCTTGACTTTGACTTAGTCGTTCAAGCACTTGGGCAAAAGGATCTTCTTAACCCTATGAGTAGTGCACTCTTGTTAAAATTAAGGAGGTTAGCCCCTACTTTCAAGCCCAACATACATAAATCCATAGTTTGGCTGCGTTTGGCTCGTGAAGTCTTTTAGGGACTATCCAACCAATCCAACCGATCAAAAGATTGTTTGACTTCCCCACTGTCGCATTAACTCCTCTAGGTCGAACCTGAGGTGACATAATGATGTAAATGTCATTTCACGCCACTGAACCATTATTAGCATATGGTTCAGGAATGCATCTTTCAGGATCAGACATGTCTATCCCATAATTAAAGTCTTGTGTAGAAAGGTAAGTGTCACGCATTTTCTCTTTTTAAATAGAATTCAAATATAATTCTCTCCTACTAGCATTTATATAACTTTCATACTTTTCAACTAAAGTGTATAGTTGAAGCCAAAATGTCTTTTCATATCCTTTAAGGGTTTAAATTGTGTGTAAACTCCCTTCCCATATATGTGAAAATGAGTCCTTTTATTTTCTATTATTCTAATTTTCCATATCTACTTTTTCTTCTCATGTTCGATGTAATTCCCCAATGAGTCTTATGGTTCTTTTTACAATATATTGGAAGAAGAAATAAGTTCCTAGAAGGGTAAGTGTTTGATGAGAGGAGCGAAAGAAACCAAGGTTGTTCTTTCTGGTGAGAGCCTGCCCATTAGAGCGTAAGAGCCAGGAGAAATTTCTTGGGTCCGAGAGTTCAGGTTATTGAGTTTCAAGGGCCACCTTTATACTTTTGACCATTTTTTTGAGATTAGGGAATTACTGAACATTAGAGAGGCCTTCCACATCCTAAATGAGTATGAGCTTATAGCCTTAGGTCTTGATAATTACCTAGACAAGCCACTTCCTAGATGCTTGGCAGTCCAAATTTTTGGTGATGCTATGTTGGCTTTGTTTCTCTATCGCCCTTATAGTAGAGAAGATATTGTTGGGCATCAACATTTGCCCTAACCAGCTTTTGCCAAACTCATACTCTTTAGTTTACTCTTTCATAGTTATCATGAGGACATTCAACCATCCTATAGTTTCCATAAATTTTTGTCAATTGTTTTACCATTCGATTTCTTACAAGTTTAGGTGCTCGTCTAGCACAGGTTGTTAGGATAGTGCCCTGCAGTCAATGAGATTAGCATGTAAACTATTTCACTTGTGATGCAATTTTGATTGAATGATATTCTTATTAAATGGTTATCTTCATCGTATGTTTAAATTACTTCATTAGCATTTGGTTGAAGCCCTTAAATCACTCATGACTATAAGACTTGGTCACGCACCAGGTGTTTATTATGAAACAAGTTTTCCATGGTCGTAATCTTAAAATATTCTGAGTTGTAGAATCTTATGAGATAGGGCATCTAAAATTCATATAAACTTGCACTAACAATGTATAAATTCAAGGAGTTGGATGTTGCTCTGTTTCATGAGTAATCCATATTAGACGTGGGTGCATGTTAGTGAGTACTTGTTAGAGAACAAATTTACAGAAGGCCGCTTGGAAAATCTACTAGATAGCTATAGTGGCAAGTTGGTAGTGTCAAGTTCTCCATCTTACACTAGTGTATATAATTAGTCCGTTAACATGAGGATTTATGGCAACTTTATGTTTACGTCTTTATGCTTTGACTCTTTCTTAACTACTTTGTGGGTCTTTTGGGTTGAATTTAGGTATGAGCTACCTAAAAGTGGAGGTTTGAGAGATCTAAGATGGGGTTTTACTCCTTATCATTGTGAAGGGCAAGTGCATCTCCTATGTATTCTATAATGATTGATTCTAGGAAATCCTTGCGCAAGGTAATAGGACAATTTAGAAAAGAAATTTTCCAAAGATGTGGTCATAAAGGGGAATTGAACATTAGAAATAGAAATATAGTTATCGAGATTATTAGGGAACCCACAAATATTTTGTCCTAAGTCTCTGTCGAGAGATAGAAGATAGAAGGATCATATTTGTATGGTAAGTGTAAAGTTAGAATGGTTCACAAGAGCATATTCATTTCAACTAGTTAGTTGGGCTCCAATGGATTGTGGCTAGACTTTTACCATGGAGATTGAGTACTCTTCAATTATTGGAGATTAATTGAATTGAGTTATTAGTTTAAAAGAGTTTAAACTAATATAAACATTTGATATTCAAAATATTACAAGAGTTGTAAACCCATGTCCAATGAATGGGAGAACCTAATAAGTCACACACAAAAGCCAAATTACAAGTTCTAATTGGCAAAGGAATTTGCTAAGTGCTAGAAAAGTTCCTCTAGTGGTTGGTTTTGGAGGTGAAGACGGTTGGTTGGCTATTTTTTAGTCATTTTGGCACGATTAATTTAATTATTAAATTAATTAAAATAATTTAAAAAGTTAAATTAGACCAATTAAATTAAGAAGTTAATTTAATTGATGTCATATGGCAATTAACTAGTTAAGTTAACTTAAAGAGTTAAGTTAACACTTGCTAGCTTAAAGAGTTAAGTTAGTTGATTTAAGTGTTAAGTCGAAGTTCAATTAATTAAATTAAAGAGTTTAATTTAATTAAAGTGAATAATTAATTTTGGAGGGAAATTCAAAAGAAGGAGTTCATTTTGGCATGCATTTGAAATTTATTTGGATGATATTTCATGAGATAAAATGAAGATTTGAAATGAAATTCAAATGCAAGTAAAATTTACATTTCACATGCAACTTGATTGCTTAGGTGGCACCTCAAGGGAGGTGTGTTTCCAACTAGCATCACACCTTCCCTCCATCTATATATAGATATAGGTGGCCGGCTGTCTAAGGCTTAATGACATGCTCTTCATATCTAATTGTTAGATACACAATTTCCCTCCAATTTTGTGTGATCTTCTCATGTGTTGAGATTTCACTTCTCCTTCCCGTCTCCCTCACAAATTGGCCATCACCATAGCTTCTTCCTCAATTTTTCTAGCTGATATTGAGGTTGATTAGTGCTTGTTATTGGTGTGTGAATTATTTCATTAGAGGCAAGATATTTGGATTGTTCTGTTCTTGGAGATCCACAGCAGGGCAGAAAGTTTGGTGCAACTTTTTGAGGCCTTGAAGATTCGATTTGTTGCTGAAATTTTAAATGGATCCTCATCAAGGGGTTGGTGATCTTGTGTCCAAATTTTTGCTAATTACGAGGTGATTTGGTTGGGCAAAAGTTGTCTACAAGCTGCTGCACTAGGAGGAGACTGCATTGAAGATTTCAAGCAAGTCTTCATCTCTTTGGTTGGATTTTGCTATCTAGGTAATTTTCTGACCCAAATCTACTTTATTGGCATGAATTAGATCCTTGGCGAGTTGTAATCAAGTTTAATTTCAAATTTTCAATTGTTTTATTATTGGATCTTGGCTTACACTTTCTTTCAAGTGGTATCGAAGCCTAAATTCATGCTTTAATTTGATTTGGATTGATTGATTCATGTGATGGAATGATCAAAATCTCCAAATACTTGATCCAATTTATGGATTGGAGTGTTTGGATGATGATGCTTGTGGCCCTTTTGCTTAATGAATCGAAATTATGCTAAATGTGTTTTAAGTGTTCATTCATATGTTTTGCATGTTTTGATTCATATTTGCCAATGTTAAAATTAGATTTAGCATTGGATGATGTTAGATGTTGATATAGCATGACAAATTTGGCCTTAAGATGTTAATTTTAAATTTTTGGATCCAATTTGATTGGAGATTTTAAGAGAATGTTGATTCTTACTGAAACTTGATTTTTGAAGCATGATTGAGCACTTGAATTTTCATTTTTAAAAGGTGTTTTGAATCTAGAATTTATCTATAATGTGTGATTTAACGTTTAGGAGGTGTCCTAAAATTTTGGTGTACAAAAATTGAGCCAAAAACAAGATGACTTTGTGCTAACCTTGAAATAAGGGAAACTACAAGCCCTAGTCAGGCATTGACTGAGTGGTAGGTGTGCCTAGCGCATGGCTAGGCACCCAGGCCGGGCAGGCAGCATCCAATTTCAATTTTATACGAGTCATGCTGTGATTTTGTATTTTTTTTGTGACCAAAGGTGTATTGAATCATGCAACATAGATGCACAAGTCTTGTGCAAGTTCTCAAAATTATATTTGACATTTTTTATTGCTTTTAAAATCTTGTTGAAGTTAATCTTCAATAATGAGGCATAATTGTTATGCTTGTTCTTGCTTGGCTAATCAATTGTTTATGAGATAAGCATTTAATGGTTGGAATTGAATGTCAATTCTAGATTTATTTATTGTTCATTTAATTGTTGAAAGTATGATGAATGAATGGGGATGATTATAAGCTTTTAATATTGATTTTATTTGTTTTAAGTTGTTGAAAAGAATTGTATTAATTTGGGGCTTACATGCTTCTTAATTTCTATATTGTAAAAGTTATGAGAGTAGAATTACTAGGAATGAGAATTTCTTTCACATGTAAATGTTACAAGGAGCAAAGAAGATTATTGGAGGCATGAAAACCCATGAATGTATGGGGATACATTTTTGTAATAGCTAAATTTATTCAACTCACTTAAAATCAACTAAGTAGTGCATCTATGGTTCTAAGTACACCACTTGATTAAGGCTCATGGTCATCCCACCCTAGGAGTATGCTAGATGCATTTACTTATTTATGCTTTTCATATCTTGTCAATGTATGAGATGATGGTTAGGATATAGAAAACCTAACTAAGAAAATAAAATTGATGAGATCTTTACAAACAAGAAAATCCCTCTACTTAGAAAGTTTAAGTACTTTCAAATATCAAGTTAAAGTGGATACAAATAAAAAGTTTTAATTAATCTATACCTTCTACCAATAGTATATGACATGATGATATTATTATCTTTGTGTGATGGCACTTATCACTGGGGAGAGGGGGTCACACTTAGTTAGGAAGCTGTGATCATATACTTAGCATATGGTGCACATTTGATTTGATACTTCCTATACATTGGCACTCATCATGGGGGATGTTATGGAGTGGTCTCAAATCAAAGTTTGATTGGTTGGTCTAACTTGACACCTAGTAATGTAGAGTTTTGTCTATCAAGGGGACCTATATGAAAAGTGGGCAAAATATATTAGGGGTTGCATAGAGAAGCAATTAGCAAAAGTTGCTCACCTTTTGATTGTTTGTGGATGACACTCATTATGGGAGTCCACTTACAAATCTTTGAGACCTTGATTCTCGCTAGGAAATAAAAGTTTCCAAATTCTTCTAGGGGATGAAGAATTTGATAAAATAGTAGGAGAAAAATATGCTTGAAAAATCATGAACATGTTTTCATATCAATATTCAATCACATGCTTATGCTCTTCTGTTAACCTTTTGTAGATTTTTTAAATCTCAAAATCAAAATGGTTAAGAATCCACTTAATGCTATTTTGGAAACTAATAAGCTAACTAGGCCAAACTTCTACGATTGGTTGAGAAACCCAAGATTATTCTAGATTTCGAAAAGAGTACTTATGTACTTGACAAAAGTCTGTTAAACACCATTAGCGATGATACCTGTAAATTGTTCACAAAGTTTGTGGATGATGAGCTACAAATAAGGTGTCTCATGATGGCTTCTATAAATAATGAGCTACAAAAGACTCGTGAGCACATAAAACACGCTCACAAGATCTACCAACACTTACAAGAGTTGTATGGTGTTCAAACTAGATACAAAAGATTCACTTTATTGAGGGAGATACTTAGGTCAAGAATGAATGAGGGCACAAGTGTCCATGATCACGGGCTAAAGATGATCGGGTCCATTAAGAAGCTAGGTCAATTAGACGTAATCATGGACAATGAGCTCTATGTAGATTTGATCCTTTAATTACTACCTTGCTCATTTAACCAATTCATTATGAACTTTATATGTCCAAGCAAGGAGTGATGATTAACGAATTGGTTAATATGTTGGTGACTGTTAAGGTGGCTATGGAAAAGGATAGACCTCTTATGTTTGCTTCCTTTTTCAAGTCAAAGGGCCCTAGAGGTTATAGAAAAGGAGGTACAAGGAAAAAGAGTTCTTCCTTTAAGGGAAAGCAACCCTTGAAGAGTTCGGGGGGAATTAAGAGAAAAAGAGAAGCTAAAACTGATGCTACTTATTTCCATTGTGGTGAAAAAGAACATTAGAAAAGGAATCGCAAAGCTTACCTTGCAACCCTTGAGAAGGGTATATGCTTTTTTGAAGTGCACTTGATGACAAAGAAAAAGGAGTCTCAATAAAGGGGATATGATCATTTACCTTGAAAATAGAGCAAAGGTTGGGGCTATGGTTGAGGTGTAGTCAAGTTAGACTTAGGGAATGCTTGCATTGTACTTGATTCTAGTTATTATGTACCCTTTCTTGTTAAGAACATTATTTCTATTCCCATTTTTTGATAATGAAGGATATAATTTTTCAATATCTAATAAGATGTTGAAAGCATTAAAGAATGGTTCTTTAATTGCATAAAGTACATTAAACAATAGATTGTACATACTTGATTCTTAACCTTCATTCATGTATATTTAATCAAGTAAAAGAAAATTAGATAACTAAGAAGATGCCATTATATGGCATACAAGACTTGCACATATTTCTAAAAATAGGATGAATACGTTAGAAGCTCTCAAAGTAATAAATGTTAGTAACATTGAAAACCTTCATACTTATGAGTTTTATTTAAAGGGACAAATGACCAAGACTCTTTTTATAGGACAAATGGAATGAACCACAAGTCCTTTGGATTTGATTCATTCAGATGTTTGTGGCCTACTAAGAGTTAGTGCGAGAGGAGGCTATTCTTATTTCATCATATTCACCGATGATCATACTCGGTTTGAACAAGTGTATTTTATGAAGTACAAGTTTGAAGCCTTTGAAAATTTATAGAGTATGGGAATGAAGTAGAAAAGCAAAAGCGACTTAGTATTAAGGCTTTTTGATCCGATCAAGGGGGAGAATACTTAAGTACCAAATTCTTGGATTATCTAAAGGAGAATGAGATTCTTTCTCAATGGACTCGACTTAGCACACTCTAACAAAATGGATTGGCCGGAAAGAAAAATCATATCTTGTTGGACATGGTATATTTCATGATGAGCATTTTTGATGTGCCTATATTCTTTTAGGGATACACCTTAGAATTGATGGTGGGGCTACTTAATATGATACCTTGAAAGTTGGTACCAAAAATGCCACATCAGATGTGGTATGGCAAAACACCTTACTACTCTTTCTTAAGAGTTTTAGGGTCTTTCGTTTACTTCAAGTGGCTAGTGTGAGACAAGTTGGATAGCAAATCTATTTTATGCAAGCTTTTGGGATACCCAAGAGAGTCTTTAGGTTATTACTTTTATGATCCCTCGAAATAAAGAGTGTTTGTTTTAAAGAATGCCACCTTTTTAGAAAAGAAATTTTTATTAGATAGAAATAGTATTGTTGTTGAATTTGATGAAGTTCAAGATGATCATCAAATCCTACAAGCAGTAGAAGTAAGTGAGCAACGAGAGCTAAACATATAACCTCTAAGAAGGTCAAATCGAATCAAGAAGCAACCCAAAAGGTTTGGATTTCTTCATGAGATAGGCTAATCGGATAATGATTTAAAGACCTATGAGAAAGCTATGTAGGACACAAATTCGGGACATTAACTTGATGCCATGAAATTTGAAATGGATTCCATGTACTCTAACAAAGTATGAACTTTGGTAGATTCACTAGAGGATATAGTATTCATTGGTTGCAAGTGAATTTATAAGCAAACGCTAGAAGTCAATGGATGGAGAGGTAATGATCTCTAAAGTGCGACTAGTGGCAAAGGGTTATACTCAAAGATCCTGTATTGATTTCGAGGAAACCTTTTTACTAGTTGTTATACCTAAGTCCATTTGAATTTTACTTGCCATAGCCATATATTATAACTATGAGATTTGGTAAATTGATGTAAAAACTACTTTCCTCAATGAAAACATTGAAAAAGAAATTTATATGGAACAACCACAAGATTTTATATTTAAAGGGAGTGAACAAAAGGTTTGCAAACTTGAGAGATCTATTTATAATCTCAAACTAGTATCTTAAAGTTGGAACATACATTTTGACAAGACAATCAAAGTGTTTGGCTGTGTAAAAAATATGTATGAACTTTGTGAGTATAAGAAGGTTAGTGGGGGTAGTATACAATTTATTATGCTTTATGGCGATAATATTTTTCTCATTAGGAATGCTAGAGAAATATTAGAATGTACTAAAGCATGGTTATCTACTCAATTCTCCATGAAGGATTTGGGTAAAGCATCATATGTATTAGGAATACGTATCTATAGAGATAGATTAAGGAAGATGTTGGGGCTTTCCCAATCACTATACATTGACAACATACTAAAGAGGTTTAATATCGAAGAATCCAAGAAGGGATTCATTCCAATGGGACATGGTCTTCGTCTCTCCAAGTTTGTCTCACTAAGTCTATGGCCCCTAAGATAGAACAAAAGAGATGTAAGATGTCCCACATACCTTATGCATCTTCCGTAGAAAGCATAATGTGTGTCATTAAATATACAATGCCAGATATAGCACATGCTCTAAGTGTTACGAGCCATTTTCAATCCAACCTTGGTAATTGTCACTGGAAAGTTGTTAAAGCAATTCTTAGGTATTTGAAAAGGACTAAGGACTTATTTTTGGTATACAGCAATGAAGAATTAAAACTCAAGAAATTTTTAGATTTTAGTTTTCAATCCGATATAGATGACCTAAAATTTACTTTTAGATTTATATTTTGCCTTAATGGTGGTGCAGTGACTTGGAAGAGTTCCAAACAAGATACCACATTCGATTTAAACACAAAGGCAGAATATATTGTGGCTTCAGAAGCTATAAAGGAAGGTGTTTGGATGAAAATTTTCATCCAGGAGTTGGATATAGTGCCAGCATTGTTAAGCCAGTAGTTGTCTTTTGTGACAACAATAGGGCGGTAGCATAAGCTAAAGAGCCAAGATCTTATCAACAATCTAAGCATATTTTGAGGTGATATTATTTGATTTGGGAGATCATTGATAGAGGTGACATCTGAGTGGAGAGAGTTGCCTTGAAAGAAAATATAGTAAATCTATTAAATAAACTCCTAATATAAAAGGTCTTCGAAGGACATCTTGAGAAGATGTCCTATCCTAGAATGTACTAGCAATGCGCGACTTTAACCATATGTTTCTATATGTGTATGCAAGATAGAAGAGTAATGTAAATTATGCTTGTATGAATATTAAAGCTAATGATCTTAGATTTCCATTCTGCCTGTTGCACTTGTTAACTGACATCATCATTAATTGTACACTATGTATATTAACATATATTAAAAACCTTATAGCTCTATTTTAAAACAACTTCTTTTGGCAAAATACTATCTTGTCACTGGGTTGACCAATTATATGTAATTCTTAGCTCTATATAGTTGCAACGATATTACTTCCCCAATTTAAGGGTAAGCAAGTTTCCTCACATGCCTAAAAGAGTTGTTTAATTGTCCACATGCTCTTTGTGATTTCATTGAATGTTGCTTGCTACACGATACGCTGGCACACACAATAGTAATTGTTTATTATGTCTTACACCCTTATTAGAAAATTTAGTAGGGATTGAGATATTGTCAATACATTTAAGGATGAGTGTTGACATTGAAATTTTATTGAGATAAATTATCATTTGATAGCCCAACTAAATTGACTATTGATTTGGGTTTCAAATTAAAGTCTATAATAAATTTGGGTTTCATGTAATGGGCCAATCCAAAATGAATTGTTAAAGTCTTATTTATTTTGAATTAGTTAATTGGGCCAAAATATGTATAAAATGGTCAATTAGTAAATTAAGCCTATTTCAAGTGGTACTTAAGCCTAAGGGAAGACTCAAGTTCTAAGTTATCAAACCCTAATTTTGTGCCTATAAAAGGTGGTACTGGAAAATTCATCAAGAAATTCAAGCATCAAGCTCTCAAGTGTGAGCACTTGCCACAAAGAAGTGTTGCAACTATAAGGGTTCTGCATCTTCTTCAAAAGCATTAAATTTTGATATCTTTATATCAAAACAATTACTTGATTTCAAGGTGATTCGTGATTTCATCCACAAATCTAGCGGGAATTTTGCGTCTAATTCAAGAACAAGCATCAAGCACTTCAATTGCATTCCAAGGAGAAGAATTAGAGAAATTAGTCTTCAATTGCGGAGATATTTCAAAAGATTGTAACCACTTTTATTTTAAATCAAATATTGAATTTGTCAATATTTTTCTTGTCTTTTAATTCTTTTTGCAAACTTGAAATTTGTGTGAATAATGAGATCTAGAATGATTATGATAGTTTTCATTGTAGAGGCCATCATAGTCAAGTTGAGATAGTTGTACAATCATAATTTAGGGATGCCATGCGTAATGGATGTGGGCATTCTAACATAATTGATGATGTAATTATGTTTGTTGAATTGGTACTAAATTTATGCCATCTTATTAACTTGACCTAAGATACACTTGGGTATCTTACCATATGTGTGTTCTGAACTTATGTCTTGTGATACTTCTTTGGATTTCATGTGTTTTAGTTGAATTATTGTTTTTATTAATATTCCTGATGGTGTGATAAGAATTTGTGGGATTATAAGTGCAAAGTGTGCACATATCATTACCCATTTCATGTGTATATTTAATTTACATTTTTTGTTATTACAATACTTTTGTCTGATTTCAATATAATTGCTCCTGAGCATCCTGTTGTCCATGTGGACCTGAATATGAGTATGTTATGATGAGGAGAGAGGACAATTACAGTAGATGCTTTTATCATTGTCCAATAGGAGGTGATCACCATGGGAACTTCATATTGCTGGACAGGTTGCATCAGGTAAGCACGTATCACCCAGGTTGCATCAGGTAAGCACGTATCACCCATGTATCCCATGTTATAATATATATATATATATATATATATGGTAGCTTAGAATTTGAGTTTGAGTATAAATGTGTTTATCCCAGATTGAAAAAATAAGAAGATCTCATCTATTTTATAAAAAATAACACACTTAATAGTTTGAATTAAGACTTGGAGGGAAAATATAGAGAGAGAGACCAAAAGCATATTATGATATATTTAAATTAATGTACTTGGCACTTGGCACGTGCGACATGTGTTTAAGAAAATATTATTTTCTTTTGCGAAAAATTAATTTTTCGAGTACGAAAATAACTTTATTCTCTTCGTAAATTAATGACGTATCTTTCTGAAGAATTGTGACTTTTTAAAGCTCGTATTAAAGGTTGTATCTTCTCAAGAAATAATTAAAATTTATATGGTACAACTATTGAGAGCTATTATGATAGTTCAGAAAGGATGTTTTCTACTAATATAAATATAACTTAGGAGAAGAGCCAGAAGATAGATATATTTTCCAAGAAATAAGTCTTTCTTTCTTCTCTATTAAAATTTTCTCATATACTTAAAAACTTTCAAAAACGATATTGAGGAAAATCTTCGAAGTTGCTATTCGCAGATTGGGTGGTTTTTTTGTATTCTAGAAGGAATTACCATCTTAACCCGGTAGCAAACACATAATGGGGGCAATAATTACTTTAAGACGCCTTAGGCCACATAATTATTTAACCACTTCTAATTAATTTTTCCTAACATCCCGTCCGTACACATGATTAGAGATGGGTAATTCTTCACACCCTTCCCATGACCATAATTTTTAGTTCTCTCATACTACAAAGTTTGATAGAAATATTTGATAGGATACCATAGTTGCAAGCATATAAGGCCTATAGATCCATATTTCCTCATGTAGTTCTTTGTGGATTCTATTTGTTTCTAGTCATTGACATTATATTTTTTTGATTACTATTTTGGTGAAAATATTGCTAATATGATTGTCATGAAATCATCTATATATATTAAGCTAATTTAGATTTAACAAAATTGTAGGAGAACATTTTCTTTGTACTGTTAATCATTAGTCAAATTAATTAAGCTACATTTTTCCAAATTTTATAAATGTATTGTCAAAATAAAAGATTGATGTATTCACTTATTCTATAATTGGTGAACAATCTACATATTCACGTAATATATTTTTGTAATTATGTATATATTATTCTCATAAAGAATTCTTTCATAATAGTATATTCACATAGTACATACATACATATATATACTATAAACAACATATACATACATATTATACATGTAATTTATAGATAATCAGTGTTATAATTACAAAAACATGACAACATTAGGTTGCAAAAATATTACACAAACAATAATAAAATATATGTAATAAATATTATATATGCAATACTAAAAGACTCACTTACTAAATACTAATGTGAACATCTACACTTAAATTTGTCTCACTTCAAAATATAACCAAACATTCATATGTTTGTTGATGCATTCTCTCAATATCTTCTCTCAAAATATCCCAAAATGCATACAAAAATTGCTTAAGGAATTTGGAGATGAAAACTTCACCAAGAAAGAGAGAGCTAGCTTGAGGTTAGGTACCAAAGCCCCGCTCCTTTCTTCATTCTTTGCTTTCTTCTTATTCTTGTTTGGCAACAAATAATCTTCATTGTGGATTTATTGTTTCTTCTTTTTCATTGCCTTGGAATTCCTCTTCACTTCAAATTGTCAAGAGAAAAAGATAAATATGGTCAATTAATCTCACATGGTTAAAAAAAATTAAAATAAAACAAAAAACAGTAGGCAAAAATATACATATGTTAATTGCACAAAGCATAACCATGGAGATGGGGTTAGGAAAAAAAAAAGATCTAGAGGGAGAGTAATAGAGAAGGATCTATCAATGGCCACTGGTTCTAGGTGGTGAAGGCTGATTGAAGGGGCGGGCGGGGAGCGGGATAGGCACAATGCACGAGGACAAGAGACAATAATATTTTAAGAAAATTAAAATATGGGTAAAAATGTTTAATTGAAGGTTCGATCACCACCACCGATGTCATCACATCAATTATCTTAAATTTTTGTTATGAGCTTCATTTTGGATAAGACTTTTTACTTTGTTAATGAATTTGGATTGGATTTATGCTTAATAATATGGGTATGTTTACGGTTGTTAACAGAGCGAATTTTAATTTGAATCTTTAAATGATAAAAAGTTCGATTGATATGATTCGATTAAAAAGATTTGTAATTTGAAATAAATAGAGCGAATATGAATTTTGCTCGATCTGGTTCATTACTAATTCGATTCCAAATATATATAGTATTATGTATATATAGTATTATACATATGTAGACACAGGGTTATAACAATACTAAAGTGAATTTTTGGATGAAGAAAGTAATGATCTTTTATATAATATATCAAATTAAGTGTTTTTCATATAAATTATTAGATTTTGAGTTTATTTACATCACAATTGCATCACTTGTTTATCTATTTTTATAACAAAAAGATGATATAGGAAGAATAATAAGTAAGAGTAGAATGTCATGATATGACAAGAATACAATGCAAATCCTAATTTGATCAAAACAAGCTTCTTTTTTTATAAAACTTTAAGTCTATAATTTGTTGATTGAAAAATCAAGTATAATTATGTATTTATAATGCCAAATAAATACTATTATCAGCAATGAAACCTAAAATGCAATGATATGGTAAGTGAGTGTAATTAAGTTATATTCCATTATTGTTTTTAAATGATTAATAGACTTGAAAATTTATTTGTTGATTTATTGTGTTTATATTTTTTTAAGGATGAGTGTTTTGAATTTAAATTCTACTAAATTTTTAGAAAAATAACAAATATATGATGATTATGAGAGTATTTGGATTTGTTTTTTTTTTATATCCAATTTTTATTTAAATTCATATATGATTATACAAATTACAAATTTTATAGAATTTTGGATCGAATTTGAATATGACATATTTTTATAAAATTTAAATTTAAATTTAAATTCAAATCTAATATGATTTAATTAAAATATGACCCATTATTCAATTCAATATAATTTGATTTAAATAGGACCTATTGACAGTCTAGGAATGCTACATTGCCCTAAGATTGGACCGAGTATTATTCTGCATGTTGCCTATTGACCACCACACTCAAGAACTGGGTCCATTTACTTGCCGTTGAATGTGACAAGTTACAAAAGTACTAGGCCCATTTTGATATCGGTTGGAAAGATCAGAGAAAAGCCTGATGAGACGACCAGTCCATTCGCTTGTCAAATGGTGTAGCCCATTTGCACAAGAATAGGAATATGGGAGATTGAATGCAATGGTCGAAACGAACAGAAAGGTAAGAGGGGAAAATAATAGAAAAAGTAAGGAAAGACAGCGTCGCACCTCGTTTGAGTTTGGCCGGAAGAGTGCATGGTGAGTTTTTTGTGGTGAAAAATAAAATTGGGTGAATTTTTTCAAGCCTTGTGTAGTATTTTAACAGCTTGAAACCCCGTTTGAGTATCGTTTTATTTTTTTTATTTTCACAGTCAAATGAGTCAATCTGATTTGTTTTCTGGTGTCATTGTTACTGTATTTGTTATATCCATTTTCATTGGAGAGGGTCCAGAAAGGGTTTTAACTGACCCAAAACAACGGAACGCAACTTGACAAGAGGGTTTCTCCGCAAAACAGGCGGAGCTGCATATGAGTTTCGAGGAAGAGATATAGAGAATGCAGAGCTTGAAGGGTTTTTCTCAAAGCCCACCAGCAGTCACACCTGCTACAACTTCATTAACTTTCTTTAATCTTAAAAGAGCTGCTTCTATTCCAATTCCAATGAACAAAAACGTGAAATTCTCGAGTAATACTTTGCTCAAGGTTCCACAAACTCATTGCAGAGCTTCTTCAGAAGTTCAAGACGCCTATCGCAAGTATTGCAATCCTATTCTTTTACTCTATCCTTTTTCTTTTATGAAGTATGTACTATGCAACAACAGCATGCTTGTGTTCCTCACGTATGCCTCTAGGTTGATTAGTTTTGTGGCAATTGTATGCATTTTCCCCATATATTATATCTTTGAAAAGAAGGAAGAAGCAGAGGCTAATGGTTGCTTTTTTCCTTTCTTTATGTAGTTGAACGAGGGTGGTTTAATGTGGTTAATCTGTTGGTATTTTATATGTTTAGAGTTGCAAATTTGGGCACTCTTTTCATGTAATGTCTAATTAAGATGTTTTTCACTCTTTTCACTGATAACCGGGTCATTAGGTTGAGTAATCTTGCTGAAATGTAATTGTGGTCTTGAAATTCTTGATTGTATTTTTGGCTTGAGGGCAGAGACAATCTTGGTTACTTTCTCTGAAGTAGTTGAAGTTTAAATGTGATTCTTGATTTGGATAATACTACTAGAATTTGAGGGACTACTGGGTTTTACTTTTCAAAGTGCCATTGATTCATTTTGCTCAATATTTGATGACAGGGGGTCCGATTTACAGGGCCATGGGCTGTCACAAACAGTTGTGGGTGTTCTTGGTGGAGGACAACTTGGTCGAATGCTGTGCGAAGCAGCTTCGCAGATGGCAATAAAGGTGATAATTCTGGATCCAATGGAGAATTGTCCAGCAAGTAACCTATGCCATTATCATATGGTGGGAAGCTATGATGATGGTGCCACAGTTGAAGAATTTGCCAGAAGGTTGGATTTGAAAAGCTTGTTTTCTTTCTCTGTTAGAGTAAAAAAAGAGATTTTGATCTATTAATTTGGATTGTGGTTACAGATGTGGAGTATTAACTGTTGAAATTGAGCATGTTGATGCTGCAACTCTTGAGAGACTTGAACAACAAGGAGTGGATTGTCAACCTAAAGCTTCGACCATTAGAATCATCCAGGTTTTTATTTTTTCCCCAATGCATCAATGAAGTAATGATTTTTAAGACCTTTATAACCTTAATTAAATATTTTCTGATCCAACAACATCCTTATTGTTAGGTTGATCAATTTCTTGTTTATTAACTGCTTTAGAAAGCTTTGTTTCTTTCTTCAAACTGGGGCATATGAGAAATTAAATTTCTTTATTTTGATGGTTCCTAATTGGAATCTGAGCTATATTAGTTTCATTGAATAATTTATACTCCACCATTTTGCATTTCTTAGTTAATTCAATGATTTCAAGCGACTCAGCTCACTGCTATTAAGATGCTAACTCTTCATTTTATTTGTTGTGTTCAATTTCCTATATTTTTCAATTTTCTTATCTTTTAACTTCTTAACTATTTCAGTATATAGCGAAGTAGAAGTAGGTGCTTGAATTCCCAAAAGAGAACATACTTGCTTATTATTTTCTTCTATGAAATTTCTCCTATTAACACATAACCTAGATATTTGAAATTGTCTTTGTCAACAATTATGCTTGTTGGTGGGTTGCAATAAGTGAGCATCTTTGCTCCTCGTCTTTCTAAAGAACAAAGGTTCTAATAAATTCAGTCCATTAAAGGGACTTGGATCTCCATCATCACCTTGTCATGATGTCATTCTGCATATTAACTTATATCTTAATTTTATGTTAGGGGGAGAATTTTTGAGAAAATTTTTGTTTTGTGAATTTTTGAAGTTTCTGATTGGTACATAATTTTGGTTTAGTTGGAAAAATTATCGAAGACACTAAAAAATTCTTTAGATTGTAATCATGTGATTGTCACTTCTCTTAGAAAAAATTGCAAACAGCTACTTTAAATGTCAATAGTGTAAAATTTCATAAACTATTAAATTTTCTTTTAAACTTTAATTTAAATTCTGTATAAGGTCAAATCTGAGCCCTAATTTTGGAAGGGAGTGAACAATGACATTCAAACTTCATGTGCACAATGCAGAGAAAATTCCAACGCTAAAGCAAGGTTGAACCTGGAAAATAAACTGCAATCATTCAAGTTATTCTGGATGTGCATCTTGATATAACAGCTGCAATTGTGTGGTGAATGAAAATTACCAGGATTTGTAGAAAATAATACTCCAGTGTCCTGTAGTACAAGCAAAGAATTATGTTAAAGGATTGCTTGGATTTTCCATATTGTTTGTGTTGACTCTATTGCCTGCAGATTCTCATTATTTGCTTTCAACATTGATTTTGTGGATGCTATTCAATAACTATGCTAGTTGTGGCAAATATAACCAAAAGACAGTAGTGTGAATGCTAACTGCACACATGCGATGGAGTTTCTACATGCTACATACTATGTCTAGGATTCAATTCATTCTAGTAGCATATATTGTAGATTCTGCATGCAGAACCAGTATCGGAACTTATGCTTTGAGTAACCTGTTTGTGAACAGGATAAATACCTTCAGAAGGTCCATTTTTCTCGACATGCAATTCCACTGCCTAAATTCATGCAGGTAATTATGCCTTGGCAAAGATTTTGAACTTCAAAATGATATATTTGAATATGAACTAAAAAATAAATATGTTCTTGTCTGACAAAGACATCTTTGTCCCATGAAAATGTCTTGAGGCAGATGGATGATATTGAATCTGCTAAAAGGGCAGGAGACCTATTTGGTTATCCTCTTATGATAAAGAGCAAAAGACTGGCTTATGATGGGCGTGGCAATGCTGTAGCGAAAAATGAAGATGAGATATCTTTGGCAGTAAATGGTAAGATTCAGTGCAAAAAAACTTCGACCTGCATCTTCTCTTTCTTCATATGTTATCTTGGATCCTAACATATACTTATAACTATATTTATTCAGATTTAACAAAAACAAAATAGCACTATCTTATGTGGCAAACTGGAGTTCAATTAGGCTATCTACGTGTCCCACATGGCAATTACTTGAATGGCCTCAATGTGATTTGGCTTGCATGCAACGGTTAATATCAACTCTTCTCTACATATTATGGAACATAAATATTATCTTAATGGCAAATGGATCAGGGACCAGAACATTAGTTTTGACTAGTGACAAGAATGCTTTTTCTGCGTTGTGCTTTAGCAGTCAGTTTCTCATATTTAAATACACTAGCTAAATTTGAGTTTTCTATTGAACTTATATGCTGCATAGATCAAATTGATTTTATAAGATGATCTTAGTTTATGTAGGTATTCAAACTGAGATGAAACTGAGAGTAGACTATTTTGGGTCATGGCTGGGCATCTTCAACTTAATATACCGCATGCTATTTGGAAAGTTAATTAAATTAGGACTTTCATCCATGCAATTCTTTAGTGGAACTCTTTTTTATCTTTCTTTCTTTGTTTTTTGTTTTTCCTTTGGTTGACAATAGTTATTTAACTGAATTATTAGCCATTTTGCAGCCCTTGGAGGATATGCTCGTGGTTTGTATGTCGAGAAATGGACACCATTTGTCAAGGTTAGCTTCAGTTGGGCGAGTTACCTTTGTGATGACTTAAATGTAGCTTCATTGGACAGTAATTGTCACGTGATACCTTTTTGCCCTCAGAACAATAGCTTCTGCATTTCTGTACTATAATCTAATATAATCATGACTGCTAAAATCATGTGGATTATATCATGTATGATATTGTAGATTCCTCTTTGCTTCTTAACAATCTAAATGTACAGGGTGTTCTGTATCATTTTAGGGCATGGAATCTGAAATTTTTACTTGATTGCTAAGTTTATGTGTGTAGAAGTTTCAGTTTAGGGATAAGAAATTGTTTGAGGATCTGATTATGCTAGTGCAGCAGAAAGACAAGTCATACCCTCATCCTGCTCCTATGCTGAAATGAATTTGCAGAGAGTGAAATTATAAAGAATTGAGTGGCTTTCACGATGAGAATGTTTTGAGTTTTGGCCTTCTATTGAATTGTACTGTCTATTTGCCCCATGTTTATTTCGTGATATTAATCATCTCATTTCTTGTTTACAGTGTACAGAATTACAAGCTCACAACATGACAAGACTGTTTTGATTTTTCTTGTTTCAGCTATGTAACTGCTTGCTGTGATTACATACAACTCTGTGAACAAAAAAAAGAAGAAACGTAGTTACCTAAAAGTAAATTGCAGGTTAATGCTGATGAATGTGAAAATTGAACTTGTTATCACCAGGATATAAATTTACTATGGATACATTCATTTGTCAGATTAAAGTTTCAGGCAAAACTCATGTTTGTTTGGAGAAATACCAGCATTCACCTAGATATATTCTTTTATTTGTATGCATGTTAGACGTTATACAAGGTTTAGACTTTGGATGGCAAATGATTCAAGTTCTCTAATTTTACTTAATGCAGGAGCTTTCTGTCATTGTGGCTAGAGGAAGAGATAATACTACACTATGCTATCCTGTTGTAGAAACTATTCACAGGCAAGATGATACCTCTGTTGTGACTTTCTTTACTTTCTTTTCTTGTTCTTTTTTTTTTTTTTACTGGTAATTGTTTAAGATATTTTGAAAATGATCAGAACCAATACTTGTACGTGCATTTTACTGTTTGCCTTTTCATTCTTCTTCAAGCTTCATCTTAACTTATAATTTTTGTGAATCTTTTTATATGCAGGGAGAACATTTGTCATATTGTTAAGTCACCCGCCAATGTATCATGGAAGATACTGAAACTTGCGACAGAAGTTGCATATAAGGCTGTGAGTTCATTGGAAGGTGCTGGTGTATTTGCGGTTGAGATGTTTTTGACAGCTGATGGTCAGGTTGTAAATTGATGTTTCATCTTGTTAGATGCTTTCATCTTCATGTAACATCTGTATGAGAGTAGATAAGTAGCTTTTACAGTGAAGCATCCACTGTCGTGTGTTAATGATTTGATTCTCCTCAGGTCTTACTTAATGAAGTGGCCCCTAGACCTCATAATAGTGGACATCACACAATTGAGTCTTGTTTTACTTCACAATTTGAGCAACATTTAAGGGCTGTTGTTGGAATTCCTCTTGGTGATCCATCAATGAAGACTCCTGCTGCTATCATGTATAATATACTTGGTGAAGATGAGGTAAATTTACTCTTCCTGTATGTGTTTGAATCATCATTTCTAAACAGCAGAAATTCATGAGTTTTTTCCACTAGCCAGTGTATAGAAAACTCCAACGAATAAAAGATTACCTTGGTCCCATAATACAAAGCATACTTTACAAGAAAAGATTGTCACTCCTATATTTTTATTATCATTACTCAGTGCAAGAAGTACGTTTAGTAACAAATTCTAGTTTGCTGATGTAAGATAATTAACTCAGCCAACACTAGTGGAGACTCTACTGGTGGATACTATTCATATGCTCTGTGGTTGGCCTGACATCATTTTGTACTTAGTAAAACCTCAAAGAATTAGATCAGAAGATGGGTTTTCCCAATAAATGTATTCATGTTGAATAGGGTTGTCAAACAAGTCGAACAGGTATGACTAGAGCTTGAGCTATCTCAAGCTCCAGGTCTGATTTTTCTAATAAAAGAACAAGTGGTCAATAACTGAGTTGGCTCAACTAGAGCTTGATTGAGATCGAGCTCACCTGTAAATGTTTATAAGCTCGCGGCCCATGACCTCTTTATAATTTTTAAAATATTTCTATATATACATTTGATATAATACAAAAATAATTTTTAAAATAATCTATAATATTTTGAAATGATATTCAATCATTATTTCACTATAAAAATTTGATAGAATTATCAATATTTGACTGTAATAATAATTTTTTACCATATGTTTCTATAAATAAGATGCCTTGCCTTGTAATCTTCTTTTATATCTTGTAAAAATAATAATATAAATAAAATTTTATGTTTGAACTAGTAAGATCAAATTAATGCTTGTCTTCTGATCTTTTCTTATATTTTGTAACTAATTATTGTGTATTGCATTTTATATTTAAATTATTTTATATTATCTTGCTGCATATTTTCACGATCATTCTCATTTTACTTCATTAAATAATTTCTTTAGCTTTAACATATAACTATCAGTTTATGTATTTGTACAATAATATTCTGAGAAATAATGAAAATATAATTGTATAAATGATATTTTGATAACTAGTGATTTTTTTTTTTTCATATTTATTCATCTTTTTTTAGTTAGATAAATGTATACTTCTGCCAAGTTATGCGTGGGTGTATGTATGATCTAATACATGTCTTCTGAATCTCTGGTAAGTGTGGTACTATCTGTAAAATAAATTTAAAGTAAAAATTATATAATGTCTTCCAATAAGCTTAATTAAATGTGTGCACTTTTCTTAAACTCATATGCATAAGTTTAATTAATTCATGCATTTTTAAACTCCTTAATTTTTTGTTAAATAAGTAATTAATGTAAAACAGTTATCTCATTCCTGATTGTTATCATTTCCATATTCAATTCATTTCTATTACAGTTTTTAACATTGTATTAGTTTCAATTGAAAATTATTGACCTTTTGTGTAATGAAATCTGAATGAAAATGTCTTTTCTCAAACTAATTTGTCAAAATAATTATTCTAAAATAATAAAAAGTTTTTTTCAATTTTTTTTCTTATTTTTTATTTCAGAATTTTAATACTAAACTAGCTTGAGCTCAAGCTTGGACGAAAAATGGGGCTTGATGTCGACCCTTAAAAAATGGGCTTGGTTAGCCCGAACTAGTAATATTGTACTTGAGCTCTTGAAATTTTGTTGAGCTTGGGCTTGCCACCCTAGTGGTGAAGAGTAAAATATAGTTGACTTGTCATGAAAAATTAAGGTGGTTACTTTGCTTAACCTTTTTTGGTGGAGAGAGGGCCCTGGATTCTCCCTTCCCGTTGAAATCAACATAGTTAAATAAAAAATTGTCTTATTTTGTGCTTCACAATTCTGGACACAGGGAGAACCAGGATTCCTTCTTGCTAATCAACTTATTGGAAGGGCATTAAGGATTCCAGGGGCATCAATTCATTGGTATGACAAACCAGGTTGGTTAATGCTGAAAACTCTTTCTTGCATATAGCATATTTGTGTTTTCCAGTCTACATATTTTGATGACAGTCATTATTTCAACTTTGCAGAGATAAGAAAGCAAAGAAAGATGGGTCACATCACATTTGTTGGCCATTCTATGGGAATTGTTGAAGCTTGCTTGAAATCCATACTGAGAGAAGAAATAAAGGATGACCAGCCAGCAGGCCAGTTGTGTTATTTGACTTCATGCTTTCTATTCTCTGAGTGACAATATGTTGAGTTGTCACAATCCTATCTGAATATATGTTATGGATGGAATATGGAGAACAACTAAATAGATCCTTTTGAATGATTTTCGTAGTAGTCTTCTCAGTTTAAGATCTTTTATGCACTACTGTGTATTGAGATGGAACAGTTCATTGTCTGCATTAGTTTATCCATGGCCATCCCCTAGCATTTTTTCTTGCCTGTGTTATATATTTATATTTATTCTATCTTGGCCATTCTCCCTCCTGTTCTCTCTTTTGGCTATCAGCTGTTCAACCTTTAACATTTCTGGATCGGTATGCAACTTTTCTTGTGTAAAACATAGAATTTGTGTAAATTTTTGTTTGAAATATTAGATGTGTAACAAGGCATTATCACTTCAGAGGTGATGACTTTTCTACTGAGCAACTTTAGTAACTTGTTGTAATTGGTTTTAAAGAATTTGGGGCAACACTTAGGTCTTATAGCCTTACTGTCAGGTACTTGTCATGCCTGGAAGAAGAAAAAAGTTTTTGTTCGCTGAAATCTCGATTAACTTGTTTCATCCTTTTTTGATGGAAATGGAATGGGGGGAGGGGCGCAAATGGTGGTCACATTGGAGGCCTATAAATTGTGTGGCAGTCATTTTGCATTCCTTTGCTATAGCAAATCCTTGCATAGTTTGCATTTTTCTTTGGATCAGTTTTGCTATAATTGACAATTCTTCCTATTGCAGCCTCAACACGCGTTGGAATTATAATGGGCTCTGATTCAGACCTTCCTGTAATGAAGGATGCTGCAAAGATTTTAAGAGAGTTCAATGTGCCTGCAGAGGTTATCTACATAAACTGCATTTTGTGATTTCTGTGGCAGCATGGAGATGGTTGTTCGTATAATTGACTCATAGTAGACTTAATGAACATTGTTTTACAGGTAAGAATAGTTTCAGCTCACCGGACCCCTGAAATGATGTTTTCTTATGCTTCATCTGCTCGGGAGCGTGGTATCCAGGTTATCATTGCTGGTGCTGGAGGTGCTGCTCACTTGCCAGGTTTCTTATACTCTTACTTGATGTCAATTTCATGAGATATATTGGAGCAAACACTTCGTTAACCTTGTTTTCTTGATTAGGCATGGTAGCTGCATTGACCCCCTTGCCTGTAATTGGTGTTCCTGTTCGTGCATCCACATTAGATGGACTTGACTCCCTGTTGTCTATCGTTCAGGTACTTGTTCCTATATGTTCTGCTTGTTTAGCTATTGCTCAGTTCTTTTCGCAGAGTCCAATAAATATTTGTGAGGTTGGGAAGCAAAAACTGGATGTAATATGACGAGAGCCAGGAGAGAAAGCATAACTTCTTAAAAATCATATCTTGCTCTATGCCTAAACAGAGGAGACCAGTAAAGAAATAAATGGTTTAGATGTAGGCCCGAATTGCTGTTTTACTGGGGTAACGTCAACATATACAGTGCTTGACACTACATTGTCCAGAAATACAAAAGGACCATTTGCCCTTAATGAACCAATGCCAACCTATACTACTATGTCTCTTTGGAAATAGTAGCAATCTAAACAGACAAAATAAGCGAAGGAAATTATGTAGTAAACTAAATGGCACAGTGGATCCAAAGCAAACCTCATTCTGTATGGTATGAGTGATCCAAATGCCTTGGCAAGTAAGTATCACGGTGCCTAAACCTTTGTTTGAGAGTGGATCCAAATAGACATCGGCAGGTTCCATTCACTGCTCAACCATAAATAGATAAGAGGTCGTTGGATGTCAGACACGGTCAAAAATCTTTGCCTGACAATATTGCATGTTTATTGTTTAAGAGATATAGCAACTACTAACAGTTTGTATAATCCCATAATTCCTCTCTTGCCCATATGATAAACAGTGATGCCGAATGACCAGGTGCTTGGATTCCTTTCCTTTGGCTTGTATAGTCATCCGACCGTAAAGTTATAACCACTCCCATTATTGCCGTGAAATGTTGCATTTGCTTTAGGAAAAAAGATTGAATTCTGAAGTAAATGACATGAAGAGAAGAGGTCCTTTCTCATGCGAATGCACCTCAGTCAATCCTTTGATCTCCATATACAATAATAAAAAATTGGTGATTTCTTCTCCATAAAGTATCTAACAGGTATTTTGCCTATGTAGAATCGGCATATTCCATGTAGATTGAGGTGTCCAAATATAATGGTCTTCCATCCTTGAAATCATGATTCAAAAATTTAAGTTTGAACCTTGGTTGAACAAAAATCTTTCCTTTTTTAAAAAGATCACCTTAGATGTTATGTATGGAATTTCTCCTGTGGGATTAGCTTGAGTTGGCAAAGCAACCAAGTGGCGTTCAAGTACCAGCTAGGGGGGGCTTCAACTGGTCTTGAATTCAATCTGTGATTTTGTCCAGGAGAGAGACTTGGGGAATAGGAGCTTGTACTGTGACCAATTTTGCAGTGAGAGCCATTTGTAGCATCAGACCACCTATTGATAAACCATACCAGGTGAAAATTCTTTTACGAGGGCTCGCTAATCTGGTCACTGGAATATTCTTTGGGCAGCTCCAAGTCCAATTTCTCAAGAACAAAAAGACTCTTGTTTCTGAATTTCCACTAACTCAACTGTCAGTGACCCTCATTACCTCCGTCTACAAACTGCTTCTTGGGACTATCATGCCTTTGAGCCCCATACTCCTTCAAGTATCCTCTTTGGATTAGCCTCTCAATTTTTCCCTTTAGATTCTAACACTCCTTGGTAGTCTGCCCGCAGCTGATCAGGAAACATGGCTTGTATCTCATGGACAACGGAACCTTTCCGGTGTCTGGGTTACCAACTATGTTAGATTTTTCATGAGAAGAAAAAATTCCTAAAAGAAAAAAAATTAAAATTGGGAGTTGACATTTTTCATCTAACGCCATTTCCCAGTGGTGAAGCTTGCTTTGTTCCAGCACCAGATCCCAAGCTGTACCCTATAAGCCAACTCAAGCTGTCATGTAAATCAGCCTGTCACACCCAGACAGTGACTTAGGTCTTTTGCATCATATCCTAATGCATTCAGTCTAGCCGAAAGGATATGTGTCTACCCACAAGTCTTTCACCCACAAATACAAGTGTCAAGTTTTAATTTATTAAATGACATCCTGTGGGCAACACACTCACGATGCTAATTATATAACCCGTGCATAAGGCAATGCCTGCCTAATGCACTTATCATTGCAGGCGTTCTCTCTTATATACTGCTTCAAGAGCATCTGTGATGCTTTATTCTACCATTTCCGTTGTTTTACTCTTCACTGCTTTGATCTGAAATACTGATCAGTATAAAAAGTTGAAGTGCACAATGTTTTCAGCACACATACTATTAAGTATTATTCCTACTATATTTTATGGGCTTTCTGATATGATTATGAATAATCAATTTTCACCTATCTACGTTGTTTAGATGCCAAGGAGTGTCCCAGTTGCAACAGTAGCAATAAATAATGCAACTAATGCTGGTCTGTTGGCAGTAAGGCTGTTAGGAATTAGTGACATTGACTTGCAAGCTAGGTGGGGCTCTCTCTCTCCCCTAGAACCAGAATTTTATTTTATTTTATTTTTTTCTTTCTGACTTTTGTCCACGTAACATTTTCATGTTTGAAACTGATGAAGTGGCTTGTTGGACCCTTGATCTCGTAGGATGGCCCAATACCAAGAAGATAGAAGGGATGAAGTTTTGGCAAAGGGTGATAAGCTGGAGAAGGGTGGCTGGGAAGACTACTTGAATTTAGGAGGATTTTGATGCTTTCTTTCTGATGGTTTTATTTATTGATCAGCTGACTCCCCAAGAAAACAAATTTGAGGATCACGATAAATTGAAAAGGACATAGAACTGTTAAGAACTGGTACAAACTGACAGATTATGTTATGCAAAGTTAGAGCAGTCTGTTAACAATTCAACCAATGATTCTCAATATATATCGGGAGAAGTAGCCTCTTCTTTCTAAGGTGAGAGGCCAAATATATAGTGACTTTTGTTTGTTATTTATACAGTTAGGTGTTTATTTCTTTCTTCTATTATTTAACATCATTTTGTCACATGAAAAAAGTGGGGTTACCAAATCAAAACAATATTGCTAGGGAGTCTATTTGGTTACATGTACCCATTTTATTTGTTTGTTTAATTAGTTTGTCAATTTCCTTTTAAGTAACATGTCTCTTTTAACTCTCTGAGATTGCTCATCAGAGATTAACTCAGCCAATCTCTTACAAGTGATGCTTTTGTTTATGTGAAGAAGGAAAGTTCACTCGTGAATAAGATTTTGAAATAGATATATCTCAAAAATTGAACAGGTCCAAAAGAATTTTTACCATATTTTTATTATGTCACCTTATCAAAAGGTGTTGAAGAATTATATCTGATGTTGGAGTAATTTTCTATTTTCTTAAAATAACCTAAATCTATTCAGATAATTAAACGACTAGAAAGTTCAAAATCATTTGATCACTCCATGAGCTAAAAATGATAGGAATACATGTCATCAAGGTATTTTACTCGAATTGGTTGGATTTATTATTAACCTTTGCCCCACTGTATTGTACTAATTAAGAGAAATAAAAAAATAATCTCGCTATTTCTTAAATTTATAAACCTGTTTCAAATTAGCGGAGGACTTCCGTTTACATTTAGTGTTTCAAGAATATTTTATTTTTTTATTAAATGTAAATATATTTAGAAAATTGCATAAAATATTATGTATTTTATTGCTAAATCCTATTAAGTACCCAACATATTTTTCAAAAAGACATGCACATTCTAAAATGTTGGTCATGTGGAGTGATATGATTAATTAAATCCATAATGGCACAAAGGTAAAATAGATTAAAAACGTCCCAATAAATTAAAAAGAATAAATGAATAAAAAAGTTAGAGAGCTTAAATGACTAAACCCATCAAGAAGGCATTAAAACCTTAATGAGGCAAAGCCCATCAAGAATAAAAATTATAAATATTAAGTTTCAAAGAGATATTGGGTAAGACAAATTATTAGCAAGAATTGTGAGTTTTCAAGAACTTTCAAGAGTTAAGAACTCTTTGCACTACATTCCAGTAAAAAAGAACCTCAAACCTTGTTGATTATTGAGAAGGACTCTAAATACATTTCAGTACATCATATTGGTGTCGTTTGTGGGAACTCTAAATGATGAAGAAGGAAAGTTGAGAATGCAGACAAGATCAAGAACCGAGACTCTAACAACTAGGTGGTCCCAAGGTTGAGAACATGGAGAACTATCAGCTTGAAGTGTAGTCACGTCTAGAGCCAAAGCACACCTTAAAGGTGGAGCTAATATTGGAGGAGATGCCTATGTAGCAAGCACCACCTTTTGGAGGCATGTTTTATAGATGACCTATGAGGAGTTGAAGTGCTCAATTTGTGATACCAATACACACAGAGGAGTGTATGAATGATCTTGCTTGTGGCTCCTTGATTGATGGATTGAATCATGCTATTGTATGCGTTAATTGTTAAATCATGTGGTGGGCATGTTTTGATTCAATTTTCTGACGTTGAATTTTTGATTTGGCTTTGGTTAATGTTATATTATGATATGACATGTTATAAATGGCCTTAGATTGTTTTGGTTATTTTTGGGCCCAATAGGATTGGATATAATTGGAGATTTTTGAAAAATATAATTCTTGCATAAACTTGTTTTTCAAGAGTCTTTGGGCACTTGATATTTCAGTTTTAAAGGTGTTTTAATCTGAAATCTTCAACCATATTGTGTGTTTTGATGTTTAGAAATTGTTCTAAAAATATTGGTACACAAAAGTTGAGCCAGAAAAGGTTTGATTCGCACTTGACCCCTAAACAGGGGTGTTGCCAGAAGTTGGTAGCTCTTGGCAAGGTTGTGACCATTTGGTTGCTGCCCAACCTTGAGCTTGCCTCGACTAGCAGTGCCTTATTTGGTATTGAGTGAATTTTGAGCTTTTTAGGTTCCTTTAGTGATCGAGGTGGTGTTGAAACGCACATAATGGTTGCACAAATATTGTGCAAACTCTTAAAAATTGTGTTGGCTACATTTAATTGCTTTTAAAACTTGTTTAAGTTGATCTCCAAATATGGAAAAAATATGATGCATAAATGTTATGCTTGTTTTTGCATGACCAATTATTTGTTAATTTGATTAGTACTTAATTGTTGGAATTGAATGTCAGTTCATAGTTTATTTATTGTTTATTTAAATGTTGAATGAAGGGGATGATCATGAGCCTCTTATATTAATTTTATTTATTTCAATTGTTGAAATGGGTTGTATTAAATGGGGCTTGCATGCCTCTTGTTCTATTTTGTAAAAGTTATGAGAATAGAACCACTAGGAGTAAGGATTTCTATTTATGTAAATGTTGCATGAAGCAAGGAGTCCTATGGAGGCATGAAGGCTATTTGAAGACCCAAGAATGTATGTGATATGCTCATGTAATTGTTTAGTTTAATTTAATCCACTTAAAATCAACCAAAGCGGTGTACCTATGGCTATAAGTGCATTACTTGGTTAGGCTCATGGTCATCCCACCTTAGAAGCATGCTAGGCTATTTACTTATTTATGCCTTCCATATCCTATTGATGAATGTGATGCATGATTAGGATATAGAGAACCTAAATAAGATGACAAAATGATGAGATCTTTGCTAGCAAAAACCCTTAACTTAGAAGGTTTAAGTGTTTTCAAACATTAAGTCTAAATGGATACAAATTAAAAGAGTTTTAATTATTCCAAGCCTTCCACCAATAGTGTATGCCATGATGATGTTATCGATTTTGTGTGATGGCACTCAGTCATGGGGGTCACACTTAGGAGGAAAGCTGTAAACATACACTTAGCATGAGATGCATTTTTGACTTAAGAACCCTCACGCATTGGCACTCGATCATGGGGTATGTCATGAGGCTGTCTTAAATTAAAGTATGATTGATGGGTTGGACTTAACACTTGGTAGTATAGATGGGGCACGGTCATGTGGGTTTATATAAAAAGTGAGGTAAAATATATCAAGAGTTGTATAAGATGTAATTAGCAAAAGTTGCTTACTCTTTGATTGCTCGTGGATGGCACTCGGTCACGGGGGTCCTTTGGCAAGTCATTGGGGTTTTGATTCTCATTAGGAAATTTGATTTCTCGAATTCTTCATGGGGGTGAAGAATTTGATAGTGGCAGGAAATCATGCTTGAAAGACCATGAACATGTTTTCAATATGAAATTCAATCACATGCTTATATTTTTTTTTTTCGTCTTTAATAATTTTTGAAATCTTAAGAATGGCCAATAATTCTACTCAATGTTATTTTGGAAACCAATAAATCAATTGGGCCAAACTTCCATGATTAACTTAACCTCAAAAATTATTCTAGATTCTTACAAGCGGATATATGTCCTATATCATTGTACTTCTAATCTCTTTGTGATTAATGTAGATTTAGAGACATGTGAAAAGTTCGCAAATTAGGCTAAGGATTGTCCTATTCCTTAGTCTCATGATGGCATCTACAAATTTTAAAAGTTTCAAGGACTCATGAATGGTACCTTGGTTAAATTTATAAAGAGTTGTAAAGCAAACGAGGTATGAGAAGTTCATGTTGTCAAAGGAGACTTTTCAAGCTAGGATGGATGGGAAGTCATGTGCCATTGACTACAGTTTAAAGATGATTAGGCTTGGAGAAGCTTTTCTACTTGCACGTAGTGATGGACAATGATCTCCATGAGGATTTGATCCTCACATCCTCACCGAGTTTTATTGATCAAAATGTTGATCTAGAAGGAGAATATCATGATAAGGGCAAATCTTTGACACTTATTCCTTCTCCATGTCTATGGGCCCAAGGAGTACTAGAAAGGGAGGTAAAATGAAGAAAGGTTCTTCCTCTAAGGGAAAACAACCATTAAAGGCTTCTGGAGGAGTTAAGAAGATTATAGAGGAAATAGTTGATATTATTTGTTTCTACTTGGCCAAAATAGGCCATTAGAAGCACTATTGCAAGGAATACCTTCAACCCTTAAGAAGGGTATGTACTTTATTGAACTGCATTTTAGGTTAAATTTTTCTTCATGGATATACAATATTGCATGTGGTTCTTTTCTTTGTAAGTTGTTATAAAGAATAGAAAGAAGAATAGAACCAAGTGATGTGGATATGATCTACCGCCTTAGCTAATGAGCAAAGAGTTGTGTCCAAAGCCAAAGGCATATAATAAGTTAGACTTAGAGAACTATATACTTGTATTGGACCTTTGTTATAATGTACCATATATTGTTGAGAACAATATTTCAATTCCTATTTTAGATAGCAAAGGATTTGATCCTTCTATATCAAATGGGAGATTGAAGGGATTAAAGAATGAGTTCTTTAATTGCTCATGATACACTTAACAAAGGATTGTACATATTAGATTCTTAACCATCACTAATGCACTTTCAACTAAGTAAGAAATTAGATATCCTAAATAATGCCATGATGTGGCATATAAGAGTTGGGTATATCTCCAAAAAATAGGATGAACTAGTTAGAAGCTTTCAAAACACAAAAAGTTAGTGGCATTGAGGACCTTCCTACTTGTGAATCTTGTTTGAAGGAAAAGATGGCCAAGGCTTCTTTTGTAGGACAAACGAAGTGCTCCACAAATCCTTTGGATTTGATCCATACGGATGTTTGTGGTCACTAAGAGTTAGTGGAAGAAGAGGCTATTCTTACTTCATCACCTTCACTGATGTTTATAGTTGGTTCGGATATGTGTATCTTTTGAAGTACAAGTTTGAGACCTTTGAAAAGTAAAAAAATACAAGATTGAAGTAGAAAAGCAAAATGGACATAGTATTAAAGCCCTTCAATTGGATTGAGAGGAAAAATACTTAAGTACCATATTTTTGGATTATTTAAAGGAGAATGGGATTCTCTCTCAATGGACTCCACCTGACACACCCCAACACAATGGAGTAGCTGAGAGGAGACATCGTACCATGTTGGACATGGTATATTCCATAATGAGCTTCTTCAATGTGCTTGTATCCTTTTGAGGATATGGCTTAATGACAATAACGAAGTTATTAAAAGTAGTAACTTCAAAGTTGGTACCAAAAATACCATATGAGATATGGCATGGTGAAGCACCCTCTCACTACTATCTAAGGGTTTGGTGATCTCCTGCCTACGTGAGATAGATAGTGGGAGATAAGTTGGATAGCAGATCAACTTTATGCAAGTTTGTGGGATACCCAAGAGAGTCTATGAGTTATTACTATTATAATCTCTCGAGATAAAATATATTTGTTTCAAGGAATGCTACCTTTTTGAAAAAAGAAATTTCTATTGAATAGAAAAGGCGTTGTTGTTGAATTTGATAAAGTTCATGACAATCAATAAATCTCACAAGCTGTAGAAATAAATAAATATCAAAGAGCCTAGTACACAACCTCTAAGAAGGTTAAACTGGATCAAGAAGTTACTCGAAAAGTTAAGATTTCTTCATGAGATGGGTCAATCAGATAGAGATTTGAAGACCTATGAGGAAGCAATGTTGGACATAGATTCGGGATGTTGGCTTGAAGCTATGAGATCCAAAATGGATTCTCTGTACTCAAACAAAGTATGGACTTTGGTAAATCCATCAAAAGGAATAGTTCTCATTAGTTGCAAGTAGATCTATAAGCGAAAGCTTGGGGTAGATAGAGAAGGGGTGACTTTTAAGGCGTGACTAGTGGCAAAAGGTTATATTCAAAGATACGATATCAATTTTGAAAAAACCTTTTCGCTGATCACTATGCCTAAGTCCATTCAGATTTTACTTGCCATAGCCGCATATTATAACTATGAGGCATGGCAAATAGATGTGAAAATAGCTTTCCTCAATCGAGATATTGAAGAAAGGATTTATATGGCGCAACCACAAGGTTTTACATCCAAAGGGAGTGAGCAAAAGATTTGCAGACTCCAGAGATCCATTTATGGACTCAAACAGGTATCTTGAATTTAGTGTCCTGAACTTAGAACATACGTTTTGATTAGATAGTCAAGTTATTTAGCTTTGTCAAAAAGTGTATGAACCTTGTGTGTACTAGTGGGCTAATGAGAGTAGCATACAGTTTATTGTACTTTATGTTGATGATATCCTTCTCATTGAGAATGAGGTAGAAATGTCAGAGTGCACTAAATCATGGTTTCTACATAATTTTCTATGATGGACTTGGAAAATACATCCTGCATATTAGGAATACGTATTTATAGAGATAGATCAAGAAGGATGCTGGGGCTTTCCTAAATTCTGTACATTGAACAAGATACTAAAGAGGTTTAGTATGGAAAAATCCAAGAGAAGATTTCTTCCCATGAGACATGGCATTCATCTCTCGATGTCTATGGCCCCCAAAATTGAGAAAGAGAAACGAAGAATGTCTCACATACCTTATGCCTCTACTATTGGAAGCATAATGTATGTAGTTCAATGTACTAGATAGGATGTGGCACACTTGCTAAGCGTTATGAGTAGGTTCCATTCCAATCTTGATGAAAGCTACTGGATAGCCAGAAAAGTATTCCTTAAGTGCTTGAGAAGGACTAAGGACATATTTTTGGTATACGGCAATGGAGAATTGAAACTCATGGAGTTTTTGGATATTAATTTCCAATCCAATACAGATGACCTAATATTCACTTTTGGATACATATTTTTCCTTGATGGTGGCACAATGTGTTGGAAGAGTTCCAACTAGACACCATGGCCTAGATAACTACTAAGGTGAAATACTTTGTGGTTTTGAAAATCACAAAGGAAGGTGTTTGGATGAAAAACTTTATCTAAGAGTTGGATGTAGTGCCTAGCGTAATGCACATACGATTATCTTTTGAAGATAATTTAGGACTTAAGCTAAGATCTTATTAGTGATCCAAACATAGTAAATGTGTTATTAAGCTAAGATCTTATTAGTGATCCAAACATAGTAAATGTGTTATCATTTGATATATGATATCAATTAATAGAGGTTACAACTGAGTAGATAAAAGTTGCTTCAGAAGAGAATATAGTAGAACTATTATATTAACCCTTAAAAGCTAAAGGTCTTTGAAGGGTATCTTATAAAGATGGGTTTCAAGGCTATAGGGCATTGGCTTTAGAGCAAGTGGGAGATTGTTAGAGTAATGCCCTATAAGCCAATGAAATTGTCCTTGTAAACTATTTCACTCATGATACAATGTTGATTGAATAATATTTTTATATGGTCATTTTCATTTTATGCTCTTTCTTTATTTTATTAGCATTTGGATGAAACCTTTAAATCATACAAGACTATGGGACTTGGTCACATACTGGGTGGTGATCATGGAATAGGTCTCACATAGTTGTGATCTTAAATCTTTCAAGTCATAGGGTCTTATGAGATAGGGCATCTAAGATCCAGATAGACTTGCACTAATGATGCATAATCTAAGGGTTGGAGATTGCTCCATTCCATGACCAACTGTATGAGATACAGGTGCATGTTAGTGGATGCTTATTAGAGAACAAGACACTACAAATCTACTAGATAGCCGTAGTGGCAAGTCAATAGTGGCTAGTTCTCCTACTTATGCTAGTGCATATTAGTAGTCCTTTAACTTGAGGGTCCATGGTGACCTTATGTCCAGTCCTCATGTTTTGACTCTTCCTTAACCATCTAGTGGGTATTTTGGGTGGAGATTGGGTATGAGCCACTTAGCATAGAGGTATGTGAGATCTAAAATAGAATCTAACTCCTCATCTTTGTGAAGGGCGAGTGCATTTCTTATGTATTTTATAATGATCGATTTCAAGAAATCCTTGCGTAAGGTGGTGTGACAATTTGAAAAAAGAGTTTTTCCAAAGGTGAGGTCACACAACAATATTGAACATTAAGAATAGAAATATAGTATCGAGGCTATTAGGGAGCCAATAAATATCTTGCCCTAGACTTCTTTTAAAAGATAGAAAATGGAAGGACCGTACTTGCATGGTATGCGTAATGCTAGAATGGTTCTTCAAGAGCATTCATTTCGGCTAATTAGTTGGGCTCCATGTGCCTGAGGTTGGACATCAACCATAGAAATTGGTTACTTTTCAATTAATGAGATTAATTGAATTGAGTCACATAGTTTAAAGGAGTTTAAACAAAAGTGAATATTTAGTATTCCAAAAGTCACAAGGAGTTGTAAGCCTATGTCCAATAAATGATAGAACCTAATAGGTCACACATAAAAGCCAATCACATGGTCTATTGAAGGAAGGAGAATTTTCTAAGAGTTGGAAAATTCATGACCAATTTTTGGAGGAGGCAAAATTATAGTCATTTTGGCTTGATCAATTTAATTGTTAAATTGTTCAAATTAATTTAAGAGTCAAATTAAGATCAATTAATAAAAGGTTAATTAATTGATGTCACATGACTATCAATTGTTCAAAATTAATTTAAGGGTTGAGTTAATTTTAACTAGCTGAAAATGTTAAGCACTTTGACTTAAGAGTTTAGTTGTTCGATTAATAATTAAATTAAAGTGTTTAATTTAATTAAATTGGGGAGATAATTTTTGGGAGAATTATTAAATGAAGAGTTTATTTAATAAGAATTATAATTTAATTGCAAGATATTTCATTAGATGAAATTTGTGCTTCAATTAAATTCACTAATCACAAAGTTAGTGGCTACCTAAGCAAGGTACACTTGGCGTCACCTCCTTATGGGAGGTCTGTGACCACTCCCATATATAGATATAGTGAGTGACTGGCCAAGTAGAGCATGAGGGGAGCAATTTTTGTGTGATGTTAATCTAAGTTGTTAGTCTCCCTTCACTCTCTTCTTCTTCCTCCTCCTTCCACCACAGTATTCTTAGCCTTCCTCCCTTCATGCTTTGTAGATATTTCAGCCTTTCTGTAGAGAACAGGCTATTAATTTGACGTGTGGACGTTTGCATTAGAGGCAATCCAGTTTGGTTGCTTTTGGCTCTTGACTGGAGTTGTTTTTGGCAGCTTTTTTTTGCCTCTACTTGGAGTACCTCTAGAGATTTGATTTGCCTGAAATTTAGATTATGGAATATTCAAAGGGTTTAGGAGTTCTAGTTAAATTTTAAACCAAACGGAGAAGTCTATCCAAGGGGAAAATGGGGGTGATTCTGCTGCGCTGGTGAAGAGCCCATTTGACGGTAGAGAAGAGTTTGACTCTTGCTTTTCGTATTTTCTACTTTTACTTAGGTATTTTCCATTTCTAAATCTAAATCCTATGCATATCTATATCCTTGTGGTGTTGTGTGGGCTATTTTATTCAATTTTTTGAAAATATTTGGATCTTAGTGCCACACACCCCTTCACTAGGATAACTAATCTAGTGGATTTTCTTGGTAGGCCTCCTGTGAACTTGTTCTTCAACAAGCACTCTCCAATATGTATCCATGTCTCAGATAAATTTCCCATGAAAGGAGCAATATCCAACCCCTTGGAATATACATCGTTAGTGTAAGTATATTCAAAGTTTAGATGCCTCGTCTTATAAGATTCTATAACTTGGAATACATTAAAATCATGACCATTGAAACTTGTTTCACACCATCATATGTGTGACCAAGTCCCATAGTCTAGTATAATTTAAGGTTTTCAACCAAATACAAGTGAAGTATAAAAAACATAATATGAAGAGGGCTATTTAATAAAAATATCATTCAATTAAAATTATGTCACAAAAGGAGTAGTTTTACCTACCAATCTAATTGGCTTACGAGGCACTATTCTAGTAATCTTTCACTTGCCCCAAGGCTAATTTCCCATAGCCTCAAAGCCTATGTTCTGAAGATGTCTTTCAAAGACATTACACATTAGAGGTTTAGTCAGTAGATCTACTATATTCTCTTTTGAGGCTACCCTTTCTATTCGGATGTCACCTTTGTTACTGATAATGCCTTAAAATGTGCTTGGATCGCTGATGAGATCTTAGCTCTTTTGATTCCACAACAACTCCATTGTTGTCATAAAAGACAACAATCGACTCTGTAATGCTAAGCACTACATCCAATTCTTGGATGAAATTTTTTATCTAAACACTTTCTTTTGCGATTTTTGAAGCCGCAATATATTTCGCCTCAGTGGTAGAGTTGTCCGTGGTGTCTTATTTGAAACTCTTCTAACTTACAACACCGCTATTGAGATGGAATATAAATTCAAAGGTAGATTCAAAGTCATCATTGTAGGATTGGAAACTGGAATTCAAAAACCTTTCAAGTTTCAATTCTCTATTACCATAACTAGAAACAAATCTTTAGTTCTTCTCAAGCACTTAAGGATAAATAACTTTTACTGCCATCAAGTGACTTTCACTAGTGTTGGATTGAAAACGACTCATAGCAATTAGATCATGTGCTAATCTAGTCTAGTACATTAAACGATATATGTTATGCTCCTTATCGCAAATGCATAAAGTATACGGGACATTCTTTCTGTCTTGTCTTTAGTCTTAGGGGCCATGAATTTGCAAAGATGAAGACTATGTCCCATGGGGAGGAATCCTTTCTTAGATTTTTCCACACTAAATCTCTTTAATATCTTGTCAATTATGTAGTTTGGGAGAGCCCCAACATCCTCTTTGATCCATCTTTATAGATTTGTATTCCTAAAATGTATGATGCTTCTTCCAAATCTTTTATGGAGAATTGCAAAGATAACTATGCTTTGGTACACTCTAACCCTTTTTTCACATTCCCAATGAGAAAAATGTCATAGACATAAAAGACAATAAATTGTATTGAACTCCTACTAGCCCTTTTATATACACAGGATTCATACATATTTTTGACAAAGCCAAACGATTTGACTATCTTATCAAAACATGTATTACAACTTTGGGATGCCTTCTTTAGACTATAGATGAACCTTTGGAGTTCACAAACCTTTTGCTTACTCTCTTTAGATGTAAAACCTTGGCGTTGCTCCATATAGATTTCTTCTTCAATATTTCCATTGAGAGAAGCGGTGTTTACATCCATTTGCCATATCTTATAGTTGTAGTAAATGGATATGATAGCATAATCCTAATGGATTTAGGCATAGCGGTTGGTGAAAAGGTTTTCTCAAATTTAATACTGAGTCTTTGAGTATAACTTTTTGCTACTAGTTTAGCCTTAAAGATTGTCACATCTACATCCACTTTTAACTTTTGTTTGCAAATTCACTTGTAACTAATGTGTATTATACCTTTCGGTAGATCTACCAAAGTTGATACTTTGTTGGAGTGCATGGGATCTACTTCGGATTTCAAAGCCTTAAGCTAATGTCCCAAATCTATATCCAACATAACTTCTTCATAGATTTTTGAATCACCATCCTTTGGCCCCATCTCATGAAGTAATTTGAACCTTTTAGGTTATTTCTTGATTCGATCCAACCTTCTAAGAGGTTGTATGTTAGGCTCGGGATGCTCTATTATTTCTACCATTTGTGGGATGATATGATCATCTTGAACTTCATCAAGTTCAATGATAACGCCTTTTCTATCCAATAGAAACTCTTTTTTCAAAAAGGTGACATTCCTCAAAATAAACCCCTTTTGTTTTGAGGGATCATAGAAATAACCCAAAGATTCTTTTGGATATTCCACAAACTTGCACAAAATGGATCTCTTATCCAACTTTTCTTTTACTAGTCTCTTGATGTATGTGAGAGACCCTTAAACTCGAGTAAGAGGGTGCTTTTGCCATATCACATCTCATGTGATATCTTTGGCATTAACGTAGAAGGTACTACATTTAGTAGCCTCACCTCCATCTCAAGGGCATGTCCCCAAAAGATATAGGTGCATTAATGATGCTCATCATGGAATGTACCATGTCAATATGGTATGATTTTTTCTCTCGGCTACATAATTATGTTGGGGTGTGCTGGGTGTAGTTCGTTGTGAGAGAATTCCATTCTCTTTTAGATAATATAAGAAATCAATACTCAAGTATTCCTCTCTTTGATCCGATCAATGAGCTTTAATGCTAAGTTCTTGTTGCTTTTCTATTTCATTCCTTTACTTTTTGAACTTTTCAAAAGCTTTGGACTTGTCCTTTATTCTATTTTTTGGAAATATGCCCAAGTCCTACATTCCACAAAGTGATACTTTCTTGGTTATCTAATTTTTTTTTTTTACTTTGTTGAATGTGCATAAGTGATGGTTGAGAATCTAAAATGTACAATCTATTACTAAGTGTACCCATTGCAAATAAAGAACTATTCTTTGTTACTTTTAATTTCCCATCTGAGATTAAAAATTAAATCTTTCATGATCCAAAACAAGAATTGAAACGATATTTTTCACAGGAATTGGTACATAGTAACAAGGATCTAATATAATAGGGGAGTTCCCTAAGTCTAACTTTGGCCATAACTTTTGCTCCATTGCCAAGACATAGGATCAATTCCTTATCACTTGGACTCTTTCTTTTTTCCATCCCCTATAACAAAAGTAAGAGTCATATGCAATACCAAATACCCATAAGGAAGAATTGGTAGTTAAGTGTACTTTAATAAAGTAAAGACCCTTCTCAAGGGTTAGAAGATATTCCTTGCAATCTTGCTTCCAATGGCCCGTTTCACCATAGTAGAAACAAGTGGCATTCTTCTTATCCTCTTCATTCTTCTTGATCACTCTAGACAATTTGAGTGCCCTCTTTCCATTTGAAGAAGAACTCCTCTTCTTCTTACCACATTTCTTCTTTCTCTTTAGGTCTTTAAAGTTGGAAGAAAAAGTAAGAATTAAGGGTTTATTTTTTTTCATAGTTGTCTTGGTTGTTACCATTTATTGATCATGACTTTTTGTTTGGACATATTAAAGTTCATCACAAATTGGTCAAATGAACTAGGCAAGGGTTGAAGGATTAAATCCACATAAAGGTCATTGTCCATAACTATTTCCAAAGTAGCAAGCTTCTTAATAAGCCTAATCATCTTAAGCTCATGATCATGAACACTACACCCCCTATCATCCTAGCCCGAAAAAGCTCCTTTGAGTACATGTACCTCTCATGTCTCGTTTGTACACCATACAACTTTTGTAGGTGTAAATATATCTTGGAAGCACTTTCACATGCTCATGAGACTTTTGAAACACATTAGACATGGAGGCCATCATGAGGTAATGGGTTTGGAGGTCATCCTATACCTATTTAGTGAACGATCCATGTGTGTCTTGATCGACATCCTTGCCTATGGTATCCACCAGACTTTGAGTTAGGACATATGTCCATTTCTTGGAGTAAAGAATGATTTTGAGGTTACAAATCCAATTGTGGTAGTTCGATTTAGTTAGTTTATTAGATTCCAATATGATGCTTAGTGGATTCTTGGCCATGTTTGAGATTTCACAAATCTACAAAGGCGAAAAAGAGATATAAGCATGCGATTGAATTTGATATTAGAAAACATGTTTATGGACTTTCAAATATATTTTTTTCCCACTATTTTATCAAATTCCTCACTTTTAAAGGAATTGAGGAAATCTCATTTCCTAGTGAGAATTAAGGTCCAAAAGACATTATTTGTGGACCTACGACTCATGAGACATCTGCAAACAATCTCTATGCAACCTTTGATGTGTTTTGACTCACTTTTTATGTGGACCTAGGACTCGTGCAACATCTACACTACTAGGTATTAGGTCATATCTACCAATTAATTTTTAATTATAAATTCCACTATGTCATTCCATGATTAGTGAGACAATGCCATAGTAAGTTTTAAATTAAAGTGCATTAGATGCTAAGAAATGAGCATAACTTTCCTCTAATAAATTGTCCCATGACTCGTGAGCTAACACTAAATTAGGGTAGCATCTCATGTCACTTTTGATTGGTAGAAAGCATAGATTAATTAAAACTCTTTTTAATTTATATCCAATTTGATTTAATATTTTGAAAAATTTAGACTCCTCTAAGTTGAGGGTTTTTCTTACTTTGAAAGATTTCATCAATATCATGATCCCTTATTTAGGTTCTCTATATCCTAATCATGATTCTTATACATTAATAGGATAAAAAAAGTATAAATAAGTAAATGCGCCTAGCAAGCTTCTAGGGTGAGATGATCGTGAGCCTTAATGAAGTAGTGCACTTAGAGCCATAGGTGCACCACTTAGTTGACTTTGAGTGGGTTGATTAAATCCTATCTATTTCATAAATGTATCACATACATTCATGGGTCTTCAAGCCTCCTTGACTCCCTTGGTCTTTTTTCTCTCCCTGCAACATTTACAAGAAAAAAAAATCCACTCCCCTAGAGTTCTACTTTTATAACATTTACAAGATACAAAATCAAGAGGCATGTAAGCCCCTATTTAATACAACCCTTTTCAAACAACTTCAAAAGAAATAAAACCAATTAAAAGGCTCATGTTCATCCCCATTCATTCATCATTAGTTCAACAATTAAATGAACAATAAACAAGAATTGACATTTTATTCCACCAATTAAATGCTTATCTCGTAAACAATTAATTAATAAGCAAAAATAATCATAACTCTTTATGTATCTCATTTTTGCACCAATTGAAGATTAACTTGAACTTGACTTTAAAAGCAAGCAAAAATGTCCAACATTATTTTGAATCACTTACATAACTTTTGTGCACCAAAATCATATGGAATAATGAAGAATTTGGAGGTTAAAAACCAAAAGTTGCACCAAAGTGGTGCTTAGGCAACCTCTTAGAAGGTTGCTGCCCAATTGCTTGGCTAGTAGCACACCCATGACCTGGCAATCTAGTAGCAGCACTGCCGACTAAGTGCCTTCGGCACCATTTTGTGCTGTTTCATGTTTCTGCCTTTTTCAATCACTAGGACACCTCTATATTATCATTCCACATACATTTTGACAAATTTCTAAATTCTAAAACATCTCATTTTTGCACCAAATTGCAGATTAACTTGAACTTGACTTTGAAAGCAAGCAAAAAATGTCCAACATTACTTTGAATTACTTACATAACGTTTGTACACCAGAATCATATGGAATAGTGAAGAATTGAGAGGCAAAAAACCAAAAATTACACTAAAGTGGCACCTAGGCAACCTCTTGGTAGGCTGTTGCCCAGCTACTGGATAGTAGCGGGCTCATGGCTAGGCAGCCTAGTAGCAGTCGTGCCGACTAGGTGCCTTTGGCACCATTTTGTGCTATTTTATGCTTTTGCTTTCTCCATCAATAGGACACCTCTATATCATCATTCCACACACATTTTGACAACATTTCAAATTCTAAACACTTGGAAAACTAGAAATTAAAGTGCTCAAACATGCTAATCAAATATATGTGAGAATTAATATTACCCAAAATTCTAAAATTAACTCCAATCTAATTGGATCCAAAATAGCTAAAACATTTTAAAGCTATAATTAACATGCTATATCAATATGTAACATTATCCAATTCTAGATCAATATTTAACATCATTTGAATAAAAATCATGTCAACATATGAAATAATACTTAAACACGTATTGACATATTTCAATTCAACACGTAAAAAACCATACGCAAAATAATCCAAACACTCAAATTCATCAATTGAATCAAGTATTTGAAGATCTAGAATCAATCCATCACATGAATCAATTCACTAAGATCTTTATTTAGGCAAGAAAATAGCTCCAATACCACTTGAAAGATGGAGATGGATTGGGATCCAAACAATAAAGCCAAAATAGGTAAAAATTAAAAAAATCATCTCCTTACCAAGGATCAAAATTGTGAATAAATGAGGATTATAGGGTAAAAATTTACCTTTGTGAATGAAAATGAAGGAATCAACCAGATCAATCTAAGGGCTTTTCCAATGGATGATCTACAAGCACCAACGGTTGGGTCCAATTGCTCATATTCCAAAGCTCCAAAAATTGGAAAAATTGGCACACCAATTCATCTATGGAACAGCAAGGATGTGGCTGAAAATCTCTAAAAAAATCAACCTCTAGATTGTCCAAATGATCCACCAATATCGGCTACAAAATGGTTCACAAATGAAATTCTAAGTCCCCTAAGTGTTGAACCTCTAATGTTAAGTCTACACACCTAGGATAAGATCTTAATCACGGTTACTTTTCCAGAGAAGAGAGGATGATGGTGATGATAGGAGAATAGCAATTTTTGGTGGATAAAGAGAGGAGAGAACTTTTTATTTTCAACACATGAAATATATCACACGTTTTGGAGGAAAAAATTAGGATTGCCAACCAAGCACACATGGCCAGCCACATGGCGTATGTATAGGATGGGATGGAAGCTCTTGGATGCTTCCATCACACCCTTCGTGTATGTTAGCTAGCTTCCCAACTTGTGTGTACATTTGTATTTCATGTGCATTTGCATTTGAATTAACATTTACATTTCATATCATGAATGGGAAGCTAATTAATTAAATTCAAATGGACTCTTCCATTTGATTTCCTTCCAAAACTTAAATTCTCAATTAAATTAAATTAACTCTTTAATTAATTAATTTAACTTAACTCCATAAGTTAATTAACTTAACTCTTTAAGTTAACTAGAGCTAACTTAACTCCTTAAGTTAAGTTGACTAATTAATTGTCATATGGCACAAATTAAATTAACATCTTAATTTAATCAACCTAATTTAACTCCTTGAATTTTTTGATTAATTTAACACTTAATTAATTAATCCAAAATGACCAATTGATAATTAATCAATTGCTTTCTCTACTTTATCAAATAACGTCAAACATGAATTTTCTAATTCTTTAGAAAATTCCTCCTATTAAATAAGAGTTTTCTTAGGCTTTTTTGTATGACTGATTAGGTTCATCCTTTCATTGGGCATAGGTTCACAACTCATTGTGATATTTGAATATTGAAATTTTCACATTAGTTTAAACTCCTTTAAATTAATAACTCTTTCAATTAATCTCTGTCAATTGAAGAGTACCTAATCTCTATTGTCAAGGTCTAGCAACAAGCCCATGGAGCCCAACTAACTAATAAGTGAGTTATGTCATGATTAACCATTATAGCTTACACTTACCATGCAAATACGATTCTTCCATCCCTTATATCCCAAAAGTGGTCTAGGAAAAGCAATTTGTCAGCTCCTTCATAGCCTTAATAACTATGTCTCTGTATCTAATGTTTAATTTTTCTTTATGATCTCAACTTTGAAAAACATCTTTTCCAAATTGTCATACTATTTTGCGCAAGGATTTCTTGGAATCGATCATTATAGAATACATAGGAGATGCACTTGTTCTTCACAACAATAAGGAACGGATCTTATCTTGGATCTCATAATCCTCCACGCTTAAGTAGCTTATGCCCAATCTCAACCATATATGACCCATTGCATGGTTATGGAAAAGTGAAAGAATAAGACCTAAACGCAAGGTTACTATGGATCCTTAGATCTAAGGACTAATTATATGCACTATCATAAACTAGAGAACTTGCTACAACCAATATGCCACTATAGCTATCTAGTTGATTATCTTGACGGGCCTTAAGTGAACTTATCCTCTAACAAGAACCCACTAACATGCATCCATATCTAAATAAATTGCCCATGAAATGGGATAATATCCAACCCCTTGGAATATGCATTATTAGTACAAGTTTGTCCAAATCTTAGATGCCTTGTCTTGTAAGATTCTATAACTTGGAATACTATAAAATCATGACTATGGAAACTTGTTTAGTGACCACCATCTTATGTATGACTAGGTCCTATAGTCTAGTATGATTTAAGGGCTTCAACTAAATACAAGTAAAGTATAAAAAGTATAAGATAAATATAGTAATTTAATAAGAATATTGTTAAATCAAGATTATACCATCTAAGGAATAGTTTTACATGCCAATCTAATTAGCTTACAGGGAACTATTCCAATAATAATAATAATATTATTTTGATATATTAAACTTATTTAACTTACCACCATGAATTAATACTTATTAATTCAAGAGTACATGATCTCTATGATAGATTTCCAACTATAAACCTATGGGGCCCAATCAATGGGCAAAATCAATTTATGTGAATCCTTTCACTTTCAAGTACCATACAAATATTGTCTTTTTATTTTCTTTCTCCTGATTGTGGCCTTGGATCAAGGTATTTATCAGAATCCCAATAGCACAAAAAATTATGTATCTATCCTTAATGGTTGATTATTTTGCGATTTCAACTTTGAAAACTCATTGCTAAATTATCGCATTGCCTTGTGCATGGGCTTCTTGGTTCGAGCATTGTAGAAAATGTAAGAGATCAACTCATTCAATACTATGAGTAAGTAAGTCCTTTATTGGTTCTTATAAATCTTCGTATACAAGTAGTTCATACCTAAAGCACACACCTTAGGATCCACTAAGTGGGCTACTTGTGAATCAAAGCATGAGGATGGTACATGAGATTACCATCGAACCTCAAGTCAAATGACTAATAATGTACACTATTGCAAGCTTAAAGAATCATCCTCTTCGATTGGCCACTTTAGTTACCTTAAGGATTTACCTATGCTAAATTCTTAATAAACTTATTTTCTAATGAACACCTACTAGCAAGCCCTTGTGTCTACTACACCAAATGCCCATAAAATTGTGTATCCTCTAACCCTTAAGGTATGCATTGATAATGCAAGTCTATTAGAATCGTTGATGCCCTTATCTCATAGATTCTATAACTTGGAGTAATTTCAATATCACAACTATATAGGCATACTTCATGATGCAACTAACTATTGAGCTAGACCACGATGGCCATTCGAATAATTATATTAATTGAATAAGAGTGTATTACAAGAGTAATTAAATGCTAATTTAATTAAATTTTTGGGCACTAATCTAATACATCAACCATGAGTTGCTAGCAAGTATTATGCAAAAGAACTTATAGCATTGGCACTTCAAAGAGTCTATAGCTAGATGACCTTTGGTTGATTTGGATGAGCAGTCGCTCTGAGTAGAGAAGTATATCTAATCAAAGAAATAACAACATTATTATAAGAAGAAGAATGGAGATGAAAAGCTAAGCATAAAAAACAATAAGGAGAAATAAAAACTTGCACCCCTATCTAGCTATATGAAGTACACTCCACTTAATGTATCCAAGATAAAAACTCTGGTAGTGGTTAAGTAGTAGGGAATAGTAGAGAGATGTAAGCAAATGATGGAAAATCTAAAGCAATAAAGATCAAGTATTATCATTTCTACTATGAGAGAAGTCACACTATAAAAGAGTGCTATCACTTGAAAAATAAGATTGAGATGCTAATAATATGAGGATAATATAAGAGTTTATTGACAATAGACAATGGAGCCTCTATGATGTTAGTAACAAGAATGATCAAACTAGTGATGTTATTTTCCAAGACAAGGACTTGAGATAAGAAGGAACACCTAACCACCTTGCATTGATAACCTAGCTACCATTGGAATAATTTTAGTCATATAGATAGGATTAGTTGATGGAGCGTTGGCTAGCACTAGAAAATTTTTTGTTTGAGCTGCTTGACAAGCTGAAGCTTACCTCTTGCACCATACTTTATGTATATCAAAGGTATAGGCAATGAAGAATGAGATCTCCTTTGATGACCATGATCTCAAAATGAGAAGATGAGAACAAATGATGTGCTCATGATTTCAACCTCCTATGCTAGCTTCTCAATAAAAAAAGTACTAATGGACAACAAAAGTTTGGTAGACATTTTATTCCACAACACGTTCCAGCAATTTGGAGTAGACAATGCCCAACTTTGTAAAATCACACCCTACCAGTGCGATTCAGTGGCAAAATAGGGAAATATTATGCAATGTCTTTCTCTCACCGTTCTTCATTTCTTACCTGAGATGTAAGACAAAGATGGTAAAGTTTCTTCTTGAAAAAGCTCTTTTTGCTTATAATGTCATTTTAGGAAAGGCAATACTAAATATCTTCTAGATTGTTTCCCTAACATATCATATGAAAATCAAGTTCCCAATGTGTGATAAAGTTATTAGCTTTTTACCTGAGACATCTAACAAAGATGGTAAAGTTCTTCATTGAAAAAGCTCCCTATGCTTATAATGCCATTTTAGGTAGGACAACACTAAGCATCTTCTAGAATGTTGCTCTAACATATCATTATGAAAGTCAAGTTCCTAACTTTAGCTAGTCTAGAAGAAGTAGTCAGAGTTTAGAGAATGGCTAAGGACTGCTATTCCAATACCTTGAAGAAAACACATGCTTGTTTTAGTGCGTAATAGAGAAAGATCATTGACTAAGCAAAGAAGTATTAACAAAGAAAAGTAGCTTTATTTAGATTCCAAATCCATAGAGGTGTTTGAGTTTTGAGATGAGACCTGAAAGTGGAAGTCTGAAAATGCAAAAGTAAAGTTGATTAAGGAGCTACAAACTATTGTGCTCATCTTAAGAGACTGATTAAAGCTACAAAAGGGCCTTCTCTAGGTGAAAAGGTAAACCACAAGCTACTTAACTTTCTATGGAATAACATAGATGTTTTCACTTAGAATGTGATAAACCCAAAAGGCATATCACCAAATGTCATAACTTATCATCTAAATTATAGATCTAGAAGTCGAACTTGTGAAGTTTAAAAGAAAAAACTTTGGACCAAAAAAGAACCAAATCATAAAAGAAAAAGTTGACTAGCTGCTAACGGCTAATTATATTAGCCCTGTGCAATACCTAGAATAGCTGGGCAACATTGTACTTCCTATGCCTAATGGGAAGTAGAGAATATACATTGAGTTTACTTACCTTAATAAAGCATGCTCCTAGGACATATTTCCACTCTCATGCATCAATGTATTAGTGCACTCCATGGAGAAATATGAGCTACTAATTTTTTAGATGCCTACTAAGGATAAAACTAGTTCTAGGTAGCCCGAAAAGATCAAGAGTAGGTTCATAACTACCCAAGGGATCTATTGTTATAACTTGAAGCTTTCCGGTTTATAAAACACCTAAGCCACATACCAAAGGCTCATTAACAATGTATTTGAGGGAATGATGGGAAATATAGATGTTGACAAGTCGGCTAATCTCTTTGAATAGATTTATGCCAAATGCTATAGAGCACAGATTGTCTTTCTTTAAAATTTTTGAGGTACCAAGAATTTTGATTGGACAGTGGAGTATGCCCTGTGTTTTTTAGTAACTTAAGACGTTTCTAGCTTTACTACTACTGCTTAAGAAACCACATACAGGAGAAAGACTATTTTTGTGCCTAGTAGCAACTAAGTTAGCAATAAGTGTTGTCCAGGACTAAGAGTAAGACAAAAAATATCAAACTATATGCTATGTTAACTAACTTCTGTTAAAGTCCTAAGCTAAGATACTACATTATTTTAAAAATATCGATCTTGCATTGGTGGTGATGGTCATGAGTTGTGGTTGTATTTCAAGGCCTACCTAGTTTCCTTACTCATTCATCATCTATTGAAGAAGATATTTGCTAGCCTCAAGACCTTCAAATAAATGCTCAAGTGGGCAATTGAGTTGAATCAATTCAAATTAAAGTATCACCTTGACCATTGATAAAAACACACATTTTGACAAGTTTCATAGCTAATGATAGAATAGAAAGCTTCGTCCTAACTTAGTGCTCCATGTAGATTGTGCATTCCCAAACTCTAGTAGTAGAGCTAGTATCTTATTAGAAAGTTCACTAAGCAATATATTGGAGCGTGCCATGAAGCTCTATTTCCTAATATCAAATGATAAGTAGAGTACAAAGCATTTATTATCGGAATGCATCTGGCCGTAGTTGCTAGAGCATGTAAGTTAGATGCATATAGTGCCTCTGAACAAGCCATCTACCAAGAAATGGCTTATATATAGCTAAGGAGCTAACGACTTAAAAGGTACATGTAATGTATGATAGAGTTAAGCCAAAACTTTAAACATTTCACCCTCATGCTGATCTCGTGAGGTCAAAATTTAGACCTTAATAAGTTGGCTAAAATAGCAAGCACAATGATAGCATAAAAAACATGAAGATTATGCTCCTTATGTTCAACACCCTGGATAGAAGGAGATATCTCCTCTTAAGATAAATGTAATAGGGTAGCCACTTTGGAAAGTTGAATGGATCCTTTTGTAAAGTATCTCCAATGTGACATGATTTCTAATAGCCCTGAAATGGTTTCTAATAGCCCCAATGAGGCTAGAAATCTCAAAAGCAAAGCATTCACATTCGTACTCTTTGAAGTACTTAATGCCAGAGATGATGAAATTTTTGCTAAGACAAAATCCATAAAGGTATTTGCGAAAACCACATCAAAGTGAGAGCCCTGGCTTTGAAGACCCTCAACCTAGGTTATCTTTGGCATACTATGATAAAAGACTCCATTGATTTAGTGTAGAGATGTTGAGCATTCTAGGAACTCAGCAACCTTAATCATTATTTGGGAGTCCCATTCAAACTTTTGAGAGTCCTTACCTACTGGCTTCTGGGTAGTAAAAATTTTTATTTGTAGTAATGGGCTACTTCTAGAAGTAGGTAAAAGTTAAGCCCTTGGCCCATGTATTAGAGAAAAGGTAAAATTTATATGAGATAATACAGTGTCTAGATTTGGCATCCCACAGTTCTCAATAACAAATAGTATAAACTAATTCTTTGGAGCTAAACTTGAAGACTGGTATAGTTGACTAATTATGGAGCAATTCTTAATCTTTATGGCTAACCTGTAGACTAACGGACAAGTTGAAGTCAAAAATTGAGTGACCTTACAATAATTGAAGGCGAGATTAATTGATATAAAAGGTTTTTGGGTAGAAGAATTACCCTTTATTTTGTGGGCTTACCTTACCACACCCACAACAACCATTAGTGAGTTTCCTTTCAACTTGGTCCATGGAACTAAACTGAATAAGCCTGTAGAGATAAGAGAAATAAGCTAGAGAGTAAAAATTATGAAGAATTTTCTAACTCGAGAGGGTTTTTTAGAAACCTAGACTTAGTAGAAGAAGTGAGAAAAATGCTTACATGCATGAACAATTATACAAGATATAAGTGGCAAAAGCTTACAATGGCAACTAAGGGCCTAAACTTTCCGAGTGGAAGACTTAAAGATGAGGAGAGCTAAAGTTACGTAGCCCAAGAGAAAGCTAGATGCAAATTGGAAAGGACCATACAAAGTAATAGAAATTGTTAATCGAATGCCTACAAACTACAACATTTGGATAGGAAAAGTATCCCTATAACTTGGAATATTTTGAACTTAACAAAGTTCCTTGTTTGAGTTTCCTTCAAGTTTTTAGTGAGAAATTTATTTCTATGTAGTTGTGTAAGTTGATTTCTTACAGATAGTAGTTTCTGCCTTCTTGACAATTGAATGAAGCAGCCCTTGGAAACTAGATGCTTATTCTTATTTATTTATTTTATTTGCACTTTGAATAAAATATCACTTTTATTGAGAAATAACCATTCTAATTACCAAAAAAGAAATTCTAAGGTAGAAATAATTGTCTGAGACCACAAGTGGTCTTCCAAAAACTTTAAGGTAGGAGAAACTATTCGAGAGACCAAGCAGTTCTTTAAAATCTTAAGGCAAAAAAAAATTGTTCAATGCCCAAGTGGTCTTTCAAACATTTGAAGGTGGAAAAACTACTCAAGGCACCAAGCTATCCTTAAAAAATCTTAAAGGCTTAAAACATTGTTAGAGATTGTAAGTGGTCCTTCGAATATCTTTAAGGTGAAAAAAACCATCCAAGATCTCAAGTGGTCCTACGAAATTGTTAAGTAGAAATAGCTACTGATGGTTTTGTTGGAGGTCACATGAGACCTTTCAAGCTATCTAAAAATTTCACTAAGTGTGTAAAAATAGAAACTCTGACAAGCAAAAACAAAAGGAGATAGCATATTATAAAAAATTCATTGAATGAGAAACAGGTATCACCAAGAAAAGAAAAATAAAATTTGCCTCAGGATAAGGTGTAACCTATCCTATATAATAAAAGTTTCCAATAAAAAAATTAACTAAAGAAAAAGAAAATATAGGAGAAAAAACGAAAGCCTAACCGACCACGTTTCATAAGCAGGATCTTCAACCATAACCCCATAATCACTAATAGGGGCCTCTTCCATGCCTTTAGGCTTCTTAGCAAATGGAACATTCATTGAAATCTTCAGATCCAACAACAACAAATCCTTTAAGCTAAAACACCCTGTCACCTACAAGGTGCAACGACAATTTTGCCAATTTTCTTGTATAGCCTGATAGTTTTATCCAAAATAGTAGTACCGAAAAGGTCTGACTCCTTAAATTCTTTCAAAGCATTTTCCTTCATAGTAGCCAAGACTACTAGTGCTATTGTATTTAGTCCCATTCCTTCAACACCCTCATGGCATTATCCTTCAATGTTTCTATCATAATATTTGGTTGAAGCCTTTAAATCATACTAGACTGTGGAGTTTGATCATGCATATGATGGTGATTATGAAGCACATCTCTATGGTCATGATTTTGAATATTCTAAGTCTTAGAATCGTATGAGATGGGGAATTTGAGATTCAGATAGATTTGTACTAATGATTTATATTCCAAGGAGTTGGATATTGCCCCATTTTATAGGCAATTTATGATAGACATGGATATATATTAGTGGGTGTTTATTAGATAACAAGTTTACTGAAGAGCCATTTAGAGAATCCACTAGATAGTCATAGTGGCACACTAGCAGTGGCAAGTTCTCTGGTTTACAATAGTGCGTATGATTAGTTTTTTGGACTTGGAGTTCTACAATAACCTTGTATTTGAGTCCTTGTGGTTTAAGTTGGCTAATTTTTTTGGTCATTTTGACATGATTAATCTAAGTGTTAAATTAATGAAAATAATTTAAATAATTAAATTTAGGCCAATTAAATTAAGGTGTTAAATTAATCAAAATAATTTAAAGATTTAAATTAGGCTAATTAAATTGAGGTGTGAATTTAATTGGTGTCGTGTGATAATTTAATTACTCAAACTCAACTTATAGTGTTAAGTTGATTTAATTGACTTAAGGAGTTAAGTTAAATTAATTAAATAAAAAAGTTAATTTAATTAGCTAGAGAATCTTGGTTTGGAGGGAAATCAAATGGAAGAGCCCATTTAAATTAAATAAGTTGGCATTTTTAATTTGTGAATTTAAAAACTAAAATTCAAGCTAGAAGAATCTAGCAAGTTGACAAGTTAGCTCATGTGTGGATGCTTTGATGGAAGGCTTCCATCCGTTCCTACAAATACCCCTTAGGGTGGCCGACCATAAGCTAGTATTTTTCATGCTTCCATTTCCCTCCAAAAGGTAGCACAACTCATGTGTTGAGTAACTATCTCTCTCTCTCTCTCTCTCTCTCTCTCTCTCTCTCCCCTCCCATCCAAAACCATCACCTCTTTTTTTTCCTATTGTCTTTATCCTCCTTTCAATTCTAGCCTTGAGTGTGAGGATTTGAGAGTTGTTTCTAGGTGTATGGATCACTATTAGAGGCTTTACACTTCGGAAGCTTATCTAGAATTAGAGATTGAATATCTTTTGTAGCAGATTTTTGGAACATTGTTTAGGCAATTTTGGGGCTGCCATTCCTCCTAGTTTTTGGCCAATTGTAGGTTTTGTAGGAGGTGTCTTAGTGTGAAAAAGTTGTTGCATCGAGGAGCCTTGAGTATGGAGAACTTGATCCATCAAGTGGTGAGAGTAGATTCTACTTTAAAGGAGTTCAAGAGAAGATCTACCTAGTTCCCTTCATTTTCTTCAAAAGGTAACTCTCTAGCTTTTAAATCTTAATTCATAACTTGTTGATAGATCCTTGGGAGAGAGATATCAAGTTAAGTTTTGCCTATTTTGGCTTTAATTATGGATCATTGCCTATCTCTTACTTTCAAGTGGTATCATAGCCATCTTCATGTCTAAATTAGGATTTTAGTGAATTGATTCATGTGATGGATTAATTCTAGATCTCCAAATGCTTGATTCAATTGATGAATTTGAGTGTTTGAAGATATTGCTTGCAGCTCTTGATGTGTAGGATTGAAATATGTCAATATGTGTTTAAGTATTAATTAATATGTTGACATGAGTTTTGATTCAAAGCTTTTGATGTTAAATACTGATTTAACATTGGATGATGTTATATATTGATATAGCATGTTGATGTGATTCTTCCTTAGATTTTATTTTTAAAGCACTTTGAGCATTTAAATTTTCATTTTTAAAGGTGTTTATAATCTGAAAATTTATCAAAAAATGTGTGAATAAGTGTTATGGAGTTGTCAATAAGTTTTAGTGTACAAAAGAAAGCATAAATGGCCTTAGCTTGACCTTAGGTGGCTCACGGCAAGGCTACATGGCTTGGCCAAGCAGCGGGCGCATAGTGCGCACGCCTGCTGCATGGCCAAGTAGGCGTGCAGGCAGCAGCCAGCCAAGCTACTTTGAGAAAGCTTAGAAGCTTGTTTTGGTGCAATTTCTTGTTCTTAGACTCTTATAATTCATGCAATTTTGATGCACAAAAGTTGTGCAAATGCATGAAGAAATGTTGGACATTTTTGCTAGCTTTTAAAGTTAAGTTTAAGTTAATTTTCAAGTTTGTGCAAAAATGTGATGCATAATAGTTAAGATTATTTTGCCCCTAATTAATTGTTCATGTGATAAGTATTTAATTATTGGATTGATAGTTAATTCTTTCTATTATTCATTTAATTTTTGAATGGATGATGGATGAATAGAGATGAACATGAGCCTTTAAATTAATTTTATTTAGTTCGAAGTTGTTTGAATGAGTTGTATTAAATGGGGCCTTCATGCCTTTTGAATTTCTACCTTATAATTGTTATGAAAGTAGAACTTTAGGGGTGAGGTTTTCTTTTCTCTTGTAAATTATTGCAAGAAGGTAGAGAAGGCCAAGGTGAGCAAGAAGGTTTGAAGACCCATGAATGTATGGGACACATTCTTGTAATAGATAGGATCTATTTAATCAGTCTACCTAACGTCAACAAAGTAGTGCAACTATGGCTCTAAGTGTACTACTTGGTTAAGGCTTATGGTCATTCCACCCTGGGGGCATGCTAGCCATATTTACTTATTTATACTTTTCTTTATCCGATTAATGTATGAGATGCATGTTTAGGATATCAAGAACCTAAATAAGCAAGATAAAACTTTGATGAAATCTTCCAAGTAAGAAAATCTCTCAACTTAGAGAAGTTTAAGTTCAAACTAAATATTAAGTTAAATTGGATAAAATTTAGACAGGGTTTAATTATCCAAGCCTTATACCAATAGGCAAGTGACATGAGATGCTACCTCAATTTTGCGTTGGATCATGAGTTGTAAGATACTTAATTAAAGAAAAGCTATGATCAATTACTTGAGCAAAAGATGCACTTAGATTTAAAATTCACCATGACATTATCTCACGAGTCATGGAATAATCATGGTTGAATTTATAATCAAAGATTGATTGGTAGGTATGACTTAACACCTAGTAGTATAGATATCGCACGAGTTGTGGGTTTATATGAAAAGTAAGGTAAAACACATTAAGGGTTGTATAGAGATGTAATCAGCAATAGTAGCCTGCCTTAGGATCATGAGTGGATGTGTCATAGGTCCACAAATGTGCCTTTGGACCTTGATTCTCACTAGAAAATGAGATTTCCTAAATTCCTACGAGAGTAAGGAATTTGACAAAATAGGGGGAGAAAAGCATACTTGAAAGTTCATAATCATGTTTTTAATATCAAATTCAATCAAATGCTTATGCTTCATTTTTCGCCTTCGTAGATTTGCAAAATGTTAAAGATGGCTAAAAATCTACTAAGCATAATATTAGTGACCAATAAGCTTTGCAATTGGCTTCATAACCTCAAAATCATTCTTGACTTGAAAAAATGGACATAAGTTCTTAATCAAATCCATCCGATACCATAGGCGAAGATGTGGATCAAGAGGCTCATGAAACAATCAACAAATAGGTAGAGAATAACCCCCAAACCTATTGCCTGATGATGGCCTCCATGTTTGATGAGCTTCAAAAGTCTCATGAGAACATGAAAAGTGTAGTCGATATACACTTATACCGACAAGAGTATATTATGTACAAATAAGGCATGAGATGTACATGTTGCTAAAGGAGCTTTTTAGGACAAGGATGATTGAGAGATTAAGTGTCCATGATCATGGGCTTAAAATGTTAGGCTTATTGAGAAGCTTACAACTTTAGAAGTAGTTATGGATAATGACCTCTATGTGGATTTGATCCTCAAATCCTTGCCAAGTTTGTTTGACCAATTTGTGATAAACTTTAACATGTCTAAACAAAAGTCATGATCAATGAATTAGTTAACATGTTGGTAACTGCAGAGGCAACAATGAAAAAAAATAAGTCTTTAATGCTTACTTTCTCTTCCAAGTCTAAAGGCTCTAGGGGAAAGAAGAAAGGAGGTAAGAAGAAGAATAAGAATTCTTCTTCAAAGGGCAAAGAGGCATTAAAACCATTTGGTAAGGTTAAGAAGATAAAAGAGGATAAAAAGGATGCCACTTGTTTCTATTATGGTGAAACAAGCCATTGGAAGCAGAATTGCAGGGAGTACCTTGCAACCTTAGGGAAGTGTATGTACTAGTGCATTTAACGACCAATTATTCCTCATGGGTATTTGATACTGGATGTAGTTCTCACCTTTGTACCAAACAGGGGGTGGAAATAAGAAGAAGTGTAATTAATAAAGAAATGATCCTACGTCTCAACAATGGAGCAAAAGTTGCAGTGAAGGTTGAAAGCATTGTCAAGTCACACTGAGGGGCCTCCTTTATTATATTAGATCCTTGCTATTATGTACCTTTTTGTGTGAAAAATATTATGTCAATTACCATTTTGGATTGTGGAGGATTTTATTTTTCTATCTTGAATGGGAAATTGAAAATAATAAAGAATGAATCTTTAATTGCAATGGGTCCACTTAATAACAGATTGTATATTTCGAATTTTCTACTATTACTTATGTGTATTCAACAAAATAATAAAACAAAATTAGATAACCAAGAAAAATGTGTACCTATGGCATGCAAGACTTGGATATATTTTCAAGAATAGGATAAACAAGTTAGTGGCTCTCGAATCACTAAGTGTTAGTGGATTGGAGGATTTATTTAGTTGTGAATCTTGTTTAAAGGAAAAAATGACCAAGGCTCCTTTTGTAGGACTAACAAAGTGTTCCACAAGTCTATTGGATTTGATCCATACGATCATATGTGGACTACTAAGAGTTAGTGCATGAGAAGGCTATTCTTACTTTATTACTTTTATTGATGATTTTATTCGATTAGGACAAATGTATCTCATGAAGTATAAGTTTGAAGCTTTTGAAAAGTTCAAAGAGTATAGGAATGAAGTGGACAAGCAACTGGGAGAAATCATACCTTGTTAGACATGGTACATTCTATGATGAACTTCATTGATGCCTTTTTCTCCTTCTGGGGATACACCTTTAAGACAGTGATACGGCTACTAAATATAGTACCCTCAAAGTTGGTGCCAAAGACACCACATTAGATGTATTTTAGCAAATCACTCTTTTACTTTTATTTAAGAGTTTTGGGGTCTCCCACCTATGTCAAAAGACTAGTAGGAGACAAGTTGGATATGAGATCCACTTTGTATAAGTTTGGAAGACAAGTTTGGAATAGTGTTCCATAACCATTTAAATTGGCGTGTAATACTATTTTGCTTATGATATAATCTTGATTGAATGATATTCTTATTAAATGGCCATTTTCTTCTTATGCTTATTATAATTCATTTGCATTTGGTTGAAACCACTAATTTATACAACACTATGGGATTTGGTCATGCATATGATAGTTTTCGTGAAACAAGTCTCTACGATTATGATTTGAAATATTCCAAATTATTGAATCTTTAGAGATGGGGCATTTGAGATTTGGATAGATTTGCACTAATGATGCATATTTTAAGGGATTGGATATTACTCCATTCCATAAGTAATCTATGTGAGATGTGGAAGCATGTTAGTGGGTGTTTGTTAGAGAACAAGTTCATTGAAGACCTGCCTAATGAATGCACTATTTTGCTAAAGTGGCAAGTTGATAGTGGAAAGTTCTCCAACTTATGATAGTGCATATAATTAGTCTTTAGACTAGAGGATCCATGACAACCTTGTGTTTTAGTCCTTATGCTTTGACTTTTCTCCGACCACGTGATAGGTCATCCGAGGTTAAGATTGGGCATGACCTACTGAAGCAAGCAGGCTTGTGAGATCCAAGATGGGATCTATCTTCTTGTTGTTGTTAAGGACAAATGTATCTTCTATGAATTCTATAATAATCAATTCCAAGAAATCCTTGTGCAACGTAGTATTACAAATTGATAAAGGTGTTTTCCAAAGCTGAGGTCATAAAGAGAAATTAAACATTAGAAGTAGAGATATTTGTCGGCTATTAGGAAGCTTACAAATATCTTGTGCTAGGCCTCTTTCGAGAGATAGAAGATGAAAGGACCATATTTGCATGGTAAGCGTAAGCTATAATGGTTTTTCAAGACAATTCATTCATCCAATTAGTTGGGTTCCATGGGCTTGTTGATAGAGATTGACCATAGAGATTGGGTACTTTTCAATTAATAAAAATTAATTGATAGGTTATTAATTTAAAGGAGTTTAAATTAATGTTAATATTTTGGTATTCAAAATATCACAATAAGTTGTGAACCCATTTTCAATAAATGGATGAACCTAATGGGTCAAACACAAGAGCATATAGGAAATTTTTATTTGTTAGGAGGAATTTTCTAAGGAGTTAAAAAATTTAATTCCAAGCGCTTTGAGAGATGGACAAGTGAGACATTTAATTGGTCATCTTGGCTTGATAAAGTTAAGTGTTAAATTAATCAAAATAATTTAAGGAGTTAAATTAGGCCGATTAGTCAACTTAAGGAGTTAACATTAATTGACTTAAAGAGTTAAGTTAATTAACTTGAAGAGTTTTGTAAAATTAATTAAATTAAAGATTTAATTTAATTAAAAATGAGAATTTGTATTTTCAAGAGAAATGAAATGGAAGAGTCCATTTAAATTTGAGTTAGAATTAATTAGCATTTCATGAAATGAAATGAAATACAAATATTATTTCAATGCAAATGCATGTGACATTCAAATGCACATGCAAGTTGGCCAACTTACATGGGAAGTGTGATACTAGCTAACATCCTCTCATATCTATAAATAAGCCACTTGGCTAGCCACCTAAGGAGTGGTTGGCGTACACATCATTTCCCACCAAAAGTGTGATATTCATGTGTTGAAGATTCATACAAAATTCTCTCCTCTCCCTTTCAACTTTATTAATGCCTTATGTCACCTTCTTCCTCTCTTGTTCTAGCACAAGTTATGTTGATTTATTGCTTTGTCTAAGATGTGTGGACTTTGTCATTAGAAGTCTTACATTTGGAGGACTTAGAATTCTTTGTTGGATAATTGTATGCACTAGTTTTTTGGAGCAGATTTGGGTAACCAAGGAGTTTTTGATTTTAGCAAAATTTTGGTAGCAACTCACTGTGTTAGTGGTGGTGTAGCCTACCAAAATTTCTAAATTTTGGAGCTTGGGAAGGGGACCAACCATTGGCATCTTCTACTACATGTAGATCGTCCTTTGAAGTGTTCATTGGAGTAATCTTCTCATTTCCTTTGTGTTGCTCTACGAAGGTAATTTTTCTACATCTAAATCCTTATTTGGAGCATGAATGTGATCCTTGGGATGGAGTAGTTTGGTTATACTTGACCTATTTTTGGTTTTATATTTTGGATCCTAATCTTATTTCTTCTTTCGTTTTGTACACATAAGGTTCATTCACATTTTTGACAAAGTCAAACGATTTGACTATCTTATCAAAATGTATGTTCCAACTTTGGAAAGCTTGTTTTAGCCCATAAATAGACCTTCGGAGTTTGCAAAAATTTTGCTCATTCCCTTTGGATGTGAAACCTTGTGGTTGTTCCGTATAAATTTCATTTTCAATGTTTCCATTGAGGAATGCGGTCTTTACATCCATTAGTCAAAATATGTGACTATGGAAAGCATAATTCTAATGGACTTAGGCATGGAGATCGGTGAAAAGGTTTCCTTAAAATTAATATTGGGTCTTTGAGGGTAACCTTTTGCTACTAGTTTAGTTTTAAAGGTTGTCACCTCTCCATTGATTTCTTGCTTTCGCTTGTAGATCAACTTGCAACCAATGGGTATTATACCCTCCAGTGGATCTATCAAAGTTCATACTTTGTTGGATTACATAAAGTTCATTTTAGATTTCATAGCCTCAAGCCAACAACCCAAATATATGTTTGACATAGCTTCCTTATAGGTCTTTAGATCACTATCCGCTTGGCTTGTTCCATAAAGAAATTAGAACTTTTTGGGTTATTTCTTGGTTTGGTTTGACCATTTTAGAGGTTGTGTGTTAAGCTTGTGATGTTTGTTTGTTTCTATCACTTGTGGGATTATATGATCATCTTGAACTTCGTTAAGTTCAATGATAATGCCATTTCTATCCAATCGAAATTTCTTTTCTAAAAAAGTGGCATTCTTTGAAACAAATACCGTTTATTCTGAGGGATCATAGAAGTAATAACTTAAGGACTCTTTTGTGTATCCCACAAACTTGCATAAAGTGGATCTTATATCTATCTTGTCTCCCACTAATCTCTTAACGCTTGTGGAAGACTCCCAAACTCTTAAATAAGAGTAAAATGGTGCTTTGCTATATCACTCCCCATGTGGTCTTTTTGGTACTGACTTTGAGGTTACTACATTTAGTAACCTCACTACTATTTCTAAAATATATACCTAAAAGGACATAGGCACATCAACAAAGCTCATCATGGAACGTACCATGCTAACAAGGTATGGTTTCTCCTCTTAGTTGCTCTATTATGTTGAGGTGTGTCGGTAGAGTCTACTATGGAAAAATTCTATTCTCTTTGAGATAATCCAATAATTTGGTTCTTAGGTATTCTCCTCCCTTGTCTGATCGATGAGTTTTAATACAAAGTCCATGTTGCTTTTGTACTTTATTTCTATACACTTTCAAAAGCTTCAAACTTGTACTTCAGAAGATATACTTAGTCAAACCAAATATGATCATCGGTGAAGGTAATGAAGTAAGAATAACATCCTTTTGCACTAACTCTTAATGGTCCACAAATAGTTGTATGGATCAAATCTAAAGGACTTGTGGTTCGCTTCATTTGTCCTACAAAATAAGCTTTGGTCATTTTCCTTTTAAACAACATTCTCAAGTAAGAAGATCTTCTATGCCACTAACATTTAGTGCTTTGAGAGCTTCTATCTTGTTCATCTTATTCTTGAAAATTTGTCCAAGTCTAGCATGCTACAAAATAGCATCTTCTTAGTTATCTAATTTTCTTTTATTTTGTTGAATGTGCATTAGCGATGGTTGAGATTCCAAAATATATAATTCATTGTTAAGCATACCCATTACAACTAAAAAACCATTGTTTATTGCATTCTATTTCACTATCAAAAAAGGGAATTGAAATATTGATCTTAAAAAGATTTGGTACAAAATAACAAGGATCCAATACAAGTAAAGAGTTTTCTAAGTTTAACTTCATGATGCCTTTAACTTTGGCTGTAACTTTGCTCCATTGCCAAGGCATAAGATCAAATCCCCATCACTAAGATTCCCTCTTCTTTTCATCCCTTATAACGAATTACAAAGGTGAGAACCATATATTGTATCAAGTATCCATGAGAAAGAATTTGTTGTTTAGTGCACTTCCATAAATTATATACCCTTCCCAAGGGTTGTGAGGTATTCCTTGCATTTCTGCTTCCAATGGCCTTACGTGCCCCAATAGAAACAAGTAGCATCGACTTTTCCCCCTTTACTTTTCTTAACTCCTCTAGGGAGTTTTAATGATTGCTTCTGAAGAAGAACTTATCTTTCTCTTACCTCCTTTCTTTTTGCCTCTAGGGCTCTTAGACTTAGAGAACGATTTGAACATTAACAGTTTGTTCTTTTTCATTGTCAACTCGATGGTCACCAACATATTGATCAATTCATTAATTGTTACCTCTTGTTTAGGCATGTTGAAGTTCATAACAAATTGGTTTAATATTTTGGAAAACTTAGACTTCTCCAAGTTGAGGATTTTTTTTGCTTTGAAAGATCTCATCAATTTTATCATCTTTTAATTAGATTCTCTATATTTGAACCATGTATCTCATACATCAATAGAATAAAGAAAAGTATAAATAAGTAAATGTACCTAATATGCTCCTAGGTTGAGATGACCATGAGCCTTAACGAGGCAGTGCATTTAAAGCCATATCTATTATGTAGATGTGTCTTATACATTCACGGGTCTTCAAACCTTCTTAATCTTTTTGGCCTTCTTTGTATCCTTGCAACATTTATAAGAGAAAAAAAATCCTCATCAGTTCTACTCTTATAATATTTACATGGTTAAAAATCAAGAAACATGCAAGCTCCTATTTAATACAACCATTTTCAACAACTTGAAATAAATAAAACCAATTTATAGGCTCATGTTCATCCCTTTACATTCATCATCCATTTAACAATTAAATGAACAATAAATAAAAATTGACATTCAATTAATCAAGTTAAATGCTTATCTCATAAATAATTAATTAATTGGCAAAAATAAGCATAACTCTTTATATATCTCATTTTTGTACCTAATTGAAGATTAACTTGAATTTGATTTTAAAAGCAATAAAAAATGTCCAACATAGTTTTGAATCACTTACACAACTTTTGTGCATCAAGTTAGATGGAACAATGACGACTAGAGAGTCAAAAATAAAAAATTGCACCAAAAACTTATGCAAGGGCAATTGAGCAGCAGGCTATCAACTAGCTACTCTCTCAAGTGCTCAGCAAGCATCTACACAATGCCCCCGCTATGCGCCAGGGGCTGGGCAGCCTGGCCGTTGCCTTGCTGGTCGGGAACCACCGGCATAATTTTGTGCTCATTCTGTTTTTAGTCACCTCCAATCACATGGACACCTCCATATCTTTACCCACACATATTTTGACAAATTCCCAAATTGTAAACACTTAAAAAACTGGAAATTAAAATATTCAAGCATGCTTCAAAAATTAAGTCTGAGTGCAAATCAATATTTTTCAAAAATCTCCAATTAATTCTAATACAATTGAATCCAAAAATAGCCAAAACACTTTTAAGGCCATAATCAACATGCTATATCACCATATAACATCATTCAATGCTAAATAAACATTTAACATTATCATACTTGAGTCAAAATCATGCCAACATATGAAATAATATTTAAACACATTGATATATTACAATTCAACACGAAGAAAGCCACATGCAAAATCATCCAAACACTTAAATTCATCAATTGAATTAAGCATTTGGAGATCTAGAATCAATTCATCACATGAATTAATTCACTAAAATCCAAATTTAGGCTCGAAATAGGCTTCCATACCACTTGAAAGAAAGAGTGGGATTGGGATCCAAAATATAAAACCAAAATAGGCAAAATATAACCAAACTACTCCATCCCAAGGATCACATTCATACTCCAAATGAGGATTTAGATGGAGAAAAATTTCCTTTGCAGAGCAACACAAAGGAAATGAGAAGATCACTCAAATGAACACTTCAAAGGATAATATACTAGCAGCAAAATATGCCAACGATTGGCCCCCTTCCCAAGATCCAAAATTCATCAAATTTGGCACGCTATACCACTACTAACACAGTGAGTTGCTGCCAAAAGTTTGTTGAAATCAGAAATTCCTTGGTCATCCAAATCTACTCTCAAAAGCTGGTGCAAATAATGATCCACCAAGGAAGTTTAGATCCTCCAGTGTAGGACCTCTAATGAAAAAGTCTACGCGACTTAGGCATGCACTAAATCAACCTAACTTGTGCTAGAATAAGAGAGGAAGAAGGTGATCAAAGGCGTTAATGGAGATGAGTGGGAGATGAAAGAATTTTGTATGAATCTTCAATATATGTATATCACACTTTTGAAGGGAAATGATGAGCATGCAACGACCACAAGAGTGGCCAGCTAAGTGGCCTATTTATAGAGGTGAGAAGATACTAGCTAGCATCACAACTCCCATGCTAATTAGCTAACTTGCCAACGTGCATGTGCATTTGCATTTAATTAATATTTGCATTTCATCCCATGATGATTTGCTGTGTGGTTGAAGAAAAGTTAAAGCATAAGGACTTAAAGACAAGGTTACCATGAATCTTGAGGTCTAAGGACTAATTATATGCATTGTTATAAGTTGGAGAAGTTGCCACTACTTACTTAACTCTAGGCTATCTAGTGGATTCTCTTGGTGGTTCTTCAGCAAACTTGTTCTCTAACAAACACCCATTAATATGTATTTATATCTCACATAGATTGCTCATGAAACGGAGCAATATCCAACCCTTTGGAATATGCATCATTAGTGTAATTCTATCTAAGTCTTAAATGCTTCATCTTATAATATTCTATGACTTGCAATACTTTAAAATCATGACTGTAGAAACTCATTTCATGATCACCATCATATGCGTGATCAAGTCCCATAATCTTGTATGATTTAAGGGCTTCAACCAAATGTGAGTGAAATATAGTAAGCATAAGATGAAGATGACTATTTAATAAAAATATCATTCAATCAAGATTGAATTACAAGTGAAATAGCATTACATGCCAATTTAATTGGTTGAGGGGTATTGTTCCAACAGTATTTGAGTCCTTGTGATTTAATTTTGCTCTAATCACATAACAAGTCACCTAGGGCTTAGGTTGGGCATAATCTACTCAAGTATAGAGGCTTGTGAGTTTCAAAAATAGATTTGTTTCGTTCGTCTGTGGAGAGAAGGTTGTTCTCCTATATATTCTAAGATAATTGATTCTAAAAAATCCTTGCATGATGTGATATGACAATTTGGAAAATAAGTTTTTCAAAGTTGAGTTCATAATGGGAATTGAACATCAAGAATAGATACATAGTTATCAAAGCTATTAGGAAGTTAACAAATATCTTGCCCCTGGCCTCTTTTGGGAGAGAGATAATGGAAGGACTGCATTGAAGTGAGGAGATATGTAAGGATCCATAATTTAAAACTAAAATAATGTAAAATTAACTTCTTTTCTCCAAACCTAGGATCATTCATCATGCCATAAATTAGGATTTAAAGTCAAGAAGACTACTTTTGATGTATAAATGGGCCGTTGATGTAGATCTTCAATGGAATCTTATAAATCATGATCTACAATCTCCTCTTCTTGGATCTATTTTCTACATGCCAAGAGCTCGTTAAAACAAAAACTTTTGCTTGTCAATATACCTCCTAAATAGCCCCAATCTAGTCAAAAATAGGAAGAAAATATCTGCTACAATTCACCCAAAATTTCTTCCAAAATCGGCCAAGCGGAAGGTTTAATTCTCCAATTCTAAGCTTCCAAAGTGTGAAGCCTCTAATGTTGGTCTACACAGCAAGGAAAAACTCTAAGACCTTTACACCCTTTGCTAGAGAAGAGATGAAGAAGAAGATAATGGAATTGGTATTTTAGGAAAGAGGTAGAAGATAATCTTGTAGGTAATTACTCAACACATGAGTTATGCTACTTTGAGAGGGAAAAAGAATACTTAGATTTAACTCTCATATGATTGGTCACTATGTGCTTTTATAGGCTAAGTAGAAAGTTTTAGGAAGCTTCCTTCATAACTTATCCAAATGTACCAACTAGCTAGACTCAAAATCTAGTTTGAATTAGATTCTAATTTCTCAAATTAAAATCGTTATCTTCCAATTAAAATGGACACTTTCATTTTATTGTTGGAATAGTGCCCCCGCAAGCCAATAAGATTGGCCTGTAAACTATTTTACTTGTAATACAATCTTGATTGAATAATATTTTTATAAATAGCCATCTTTATCTTATGTTTATATAACTTAACTAGCATATGGTTGAAGCCCTTAGATCACATAAGATTATGGGAATTGGTCATGCACTAGGTGGTGATCATGTAATAAGTTTTATATGGTCGTAATCTTAAATATCTTAAGTCATAAAATCTTATGAGATAGAGCATCTAAGATTCTGATATATTTGCACTAACAATGCACAATCCAAGAGTTGGATATTGCTCTATTCCATTAGCAAATCGTATGTGATATGGGTGTATATTAGTGGGTGCTTATTAGAGAACAAGACACTAATGACTTGCTCGAAGAATCCACTAGATAGCTGTAGTGACAAGTCAGTAGTGACCAGTTCTCTAACTTACACTAGTGCATATAACTAGTCTTTTAACCTGAGGATCCATTATAACCTTTTGGTTAGGTCCTCATGCTTTAACTCCACTTTGGCTACCTAGCGTTCCGACTGTAATTGGGCATGAGCTATTTAGACATAAAGGTTTATGAGATTCAAGATGGGATCTGACTCTTTGTCTTTGTGAAGGGCGAGTATATCTGCCTCGTATTTTATGATGATTGATTCAATGGAGTCCTTGGCCAAGGCAGTGTGACAATTTAGAAAAGAGGTTTCCCAAAGATGAGGTCACAAATAGAAATCAAACATTAAGAATAGATGCAAAGTATCGAGGCTATTAAGAAGTTGACAAATATCGTGCCGTAGGCCTCTTTCATGGAGATAGGGGACGAAAGGACTGTATTTGCATGGTACACTTAGAGCTAAAATGGTTCACCAAAAGCATCATTCGGCCAATTGTTGGGCACCATAGGCTTGAGGTTGAACATCGACTATGGAGACTGGATACCCTTCGATTAATAGAGATTAATTGAATTGAGTTAGTTAGTTTAAAAAAGTTTAAACTAATATGAATATATGATATTCTAAAGTCACAAAAGTTGTGAGCCCATATCCAATGAGCATTAGAATCTAATAGGTCATCTAATCAGCAATCCTAAATATTGAGGGGAATTTTCTAAGAGTTCGAAGAATTTCAAAGTTGCCAAAATTTGAGGGAATTGGTTGACACAAATTTTGGTAATCTCAGCTTGATTAATTTAATTGTTAAATTGATCTAATTAATTTAAGGAGTTGAATTAAAACCAATTAAATTAAGTGCTAAGTTAATTTGGTGCCACATGACTGTCAATTGGTCAAATTAACTTAAAGTGTTAAGTTAACATAAACCTAGCTTAAAGAGTTAAGCTAGTTTATTTAAAGGTTAAGTTAGAGTTTAATTAAATTAAAATATTTAATTTAATTAAAATGAAAAATTGATTTTGGAAGGAGAATTCAAATGAGATGTTCATTTGGAGTGGAATAAGAATTTATTTGGTGGACATTTTATAAGATGAAATTTATATTCCAAATAAAATTCAAATTCACACTAATTAACATGCAACTTGCAAGATGCTTGCAAGTTGGAATGCTTAGGTGGCACCCCCACCTTTAGGAAGGTGTGGTGCCATAAAGGTGTGATGCTAAGGTTCCCTCTATATATAGATATAGAGAGGAAGGCCACCGGCTGAATATGATTCATACATTTTGTGCATCTAAACATTAGATCCAAAATTTCCCTCCAAAAGTGATTCTCTCATGTGTTAAGGCTTCACTCTTTTCTTCACCGCCCTCACCATTTTTAGCTTCCAACTAAGCTCTCTTTTTTCTTTGGTTTTCCATATGAATTAATGAGAGAAGGATTGTCCATTGGTGTGTGGACTTTGGCATTAAAGGCAAGACGGATTTCTAATTGCTTGCTTTGGTGATCCTCTGTTCTAGCAGAGACTTTCTGGATTCTGTTAGAGGTGTTGTTGAAGGATTTTGGTGCTAAAATTTTAACTAGAGATTATACATTGAGTTGGAAAACTTTTAGTCTAGATTTTGCATGAATCCGAGGTGATTTGCTGAATCAAAAGTTGATCACATTTTGTTGTGCTAGAAATAGTCTACTTTCTGGAAATGAAGCACTACTTCAAGTTTTGGTTGGATTTTGCTTGAGAGGCAACAATCTGACCTTAATCCATTATATAGGAATTATTTAAATCCTTGGATTGATGTAATCTAAGTTAGAGTTTAGTTTTTAAATATTTTAAATTGGACCCTTAGCATTACATCTTTTTCATTTATTTCCGTCCAATTTATTTAATCTCCTAATTAATCTAATTAACTCTCTAGTTTAATTAGTTTTAACTTAACTCTTTAACTTAATTAACTTAAATCCTTAAGGTAATTAAGTTAATTAATTTAACTCTTTAAGTTAAATAAATTAACCTAACTCCTTAAGCTAATTAAAATCAACTCAACTCCTTAAGTTGACTTTTGACTAATTAAATTTATCACATGGCGCTAATTAATTTAACTAACTTAATTTAACTCTTTAAATTATTTTGATTAATTTAATTCTTAAATTAACCAAGCCAAAGTAGTCAATTAATAATTAGTCAATTTACTGTCTATTTCTATAATAAAAACCGCCACTTGTATTTTCTAACTCTTTAGAAAAATTCCTCCTACAAAAAAAAAGTTTCCTTAAGCTTCTGAATGTAACCCATTAGGTTTACCCATTCATTAGACATGGACTCACAAAATATTTGAATTGATTTAAACTCTTTTAAACTAATGACTCTGTCAATTAATTTTCATTAATTGAAAAGTACCCTATTTTCATGATCGATGTCCAGCAACAAGCCCAAGAAGCCTAACGAATTGGATGAATGAATTGTATTGAGGTAAACAATTATAGCTTATGCTTACCATACAAATACGGTCCTTTCATCTCTTATCTCCCAAAAAAAGCCTAAGGAAATATATTTGTTGACTCCCTAATAGCCTCGATAACTATATTTCTATATCAAATACTTGATTCCCCTTTATGACCTCAACTTTGGGAAAAAACTTTTTCTAAATTATCATACTACCTTTCGTAAAAATTCCTTAAAATTGATCATTATAAAATACGTAGGTGATGCACTTGTTCCTCACAAGAATGAAGAAATAGATCCTATCTTAGATCTTACAAACCTTAATATTTAAGTAGCTTATGTCTAATTTAAGCCTTGGATGACCTGCTACATGGTTAGGACCAAATCAAAGCATAAGGATCTAAATATGAGGTTACTGTAGATCCTCAAGTCTAAGAACTAATTATATGCTCTATCATAAGCTCTATGAACTCATTACTACTGACATGTTACTACGACTGTCTAGTGAATTCTCAAAATGGGCCTTTAGTGAACTCCACTAACATGCATCCATATTTGACATAGATTATTGATGAAATAGGGCAATATCTAACCCCTTAGAGTATATATCGTTAGTGCAAGTCTATCCAAATCTTAGATACCACTTTTCATAAGATTTTATGACTTGAAATATTTAAAATCATGACCATACAAACTTGTTTCATGATCACCATGATATGCATGACCAAATTTCGTAGTCTTGTATGATTTAAGGGCTTCAACCTAATGCCAGTGAAGTATTAAAATGCATAAGATAAAGATGGTCATTTTATTAAAATATCATTCAATGAAGATTGCTTTACAAGTGAAATAGTATATACATGCCAATTTTAATTAGCTGTGGGGCACTATTCCAACAATCTCTTATGCCCTAAAAGCTAATTCCCCATTGTCTTTAAGTCTATATTTTCAAATTCAAAGACCTTTCGTGATATTGAATTTGTCAAGAGATCTGTTATATTCTTTTTCAAGGCTACCTTTTCCACTTGGATGTCACCTTTATCAATGATCTTACGAATTAAATGATAATGCCTCATAATGTACTTGGATCATTTATGAGATATGCATATGCATAAGGTATGTGGGATATTCTTTTTCTCTCATCTTCAGTCCCAGAGGCAATAACTTAAAGAGACAAACACTATGTCCTATGGAAAAAAGTCCTTTCTTAGATTTTTCCATATTAAATCTCTTTAATATGCTGCTGTACAATATTTGGGAAAGCCCCAGCATCCTCGTTGATCTATCTTTATAGATCTATATTCTCAATACGTATGATGCTTTTTCTAAATCCTTCATGGAGAATTGTGAAGATAATAATGCTTTAGTACACTCTAACGCTTCTTTTTCATTCTCGATGAGAAGATTGTCATCAATATAAAGCACAATAAATTGTATTGAACTTCTGCTAGCCTTTTTATTACATACATGATTCATACATATTTTTGACAAAGTCAAACAATTTGACTGTCTTATCAAAATATATGTTCCAACTTTGAGATGCTTGCTTTAGTCTATAAATGGACCTTTGGAGTTTGCAAATTTTTTGCTCACTTCCTTTGAATATAAAATCTTGCAGTTACTCTATATAGATTTCATCATCTATGTTTCTATTGAGAAAAGCGGTCTTCACATATATTTGCCAAATTTCATAGTCATAGTAAGTGTCTATGGCATGATCCTTGTGGACTTAGGCATAGCAATGGTGAAAAGACTTCTTTGAAGTCAATGCCAGGTTTTTAAGTGTAACCTGTTGCCACTAGTCTAATCTTAAAGGTTGTTACCTCTCCATCAAATCATAGTTTTTGCTTGTAGATCTACTTGAAACCAATGGACACTTTACCCTTCAGTAGATCTACCAAAGTCCATACTTTGTTGGAGGACAAAGAGTCCATTTTTAATTTTATGGCCTCAAGCCAATGTCCTAAAGCTATGTCCGACATAGCTTCCTCATAGGTCTTTAGATTGCTATCTATTTAGATCCACTAATTAAACCCCTATTGCAAAAGGTTTTTGAAGGATATCTTGAGAAGATGGGTCTCAAGACCATAGGGCATTGGCTTTAAGGTAAGTGGGAAATTGTTGAAATAGTGCCCTACAAACCAATTAGATTGACCTTGTAAACTATTTCATTTTAAGATAATTTTGATTGAATGATATTCATTATATGTCCATTTTCATCTTATGCTCTTTAGTTTCTTCACTTGCACTTGGATAAAGCCCTTAGATCACACAAGACTACAAGACTTGGTCATGCATTAGGTGGTGATCATGGAACAACTTTTATATGGCTATGATCTTAAATCTTCCAAGTCATAGGATTTTATGAGACAGGGCATCTGAAATCCAAATAAACTTACACTAATGATGCATAAATCCAATGGTTAGATGTTGCTTCGTTCCATAAGCAATCACATATGAGATATGGATATATGTTAGTGGATGCTTAATAGAGACTAGGGTACTATAAACTCGCTCGAAGAATCCACTGAATAGTCGTAGTGGCAAGTTCTCCTACTCATGCTAGTGCATATTATTAGTCCTTTGACCTGAATATTCATGGTAACCTTATGTTTGGTACTTATACTTTGACTCTTCCTTGATCACTTAGCGGGCCACTTAGGTAGAGATTGAGAACGAGCTACTAGACATGGAAGTTTGTGAGATTCGAGATGAAATCCAACTCCTCATCTTTGTAAAGGATGAGTGCATCTCCTATGTGTTCTATAATGATTAATTCTAAGAAATCCTTGCCCAAGGTAATGTGAGAATTGGAAAACATTTCCAAAAATGAGGTCACAAAGGGAATCAAAAATTGAGAATAGAAGCATAGTATTGAAACTATTAGGGAGCCAACTAATATCTTGCCCTATGCCTTTTTTATGGATAAAGGAGACAGAAAAACTGTATTTGCATGATACGCATAATGCTCGAATAGCTCTTAAAGAGCATTCATCTCAGTCAATTAGTTGAGCTCCATAGGCTTGAAGTTGGACATCAACCATGGAGATTGGGTACTCTTCAATTAATGAGATTAATTGAATTGAGTCGCTTAGTTTAAAGGAGTTTAAGCTAATGTTAATATTTGACATTCCATAAGTCACAAAGATTTATGAGCTCATATTCAATGAATGGTAGAACCTAATAAGTCACATACAAAAACCAATAGCATGACCTATTGAAAGAAGGAAAATTTTTCAAGAGTTAGAAAATTCATGACCGATGTTGGAGGAGGTGAAATTGTAGTTATTTTGGCTTGATAAATTTAAATGTTAAATTGATTGAATTAATTTAAGAGTTAAATTAAGATCAATTGATTAAGAGTTAATTAATTGATGTCACATTACTATCAATTAGTTAAGTTAATTTAAGAGTTAAATTAATTTTGACTAGCTTAAAGAGTTATACACTTTGACTTAAGAGTTAAATCAAAGCATTATTAATTAAATTAAAGTGTTTAGTTTAATTAATTGAAGAGTTAATTTTGGAGAGAATAATTAAATGAAGGGTTAATTTAATATGGAAATGGAATTTAATTGGAAGATGTTTCATAAGATGAAATGTAAGCTTCAATTAATATTCTTATCACTAAATATTAGTGGCCACCTTAGCACGAACACTTGGCACCATCTCCTTAAGATGGTGTGTGAACACACACCATCCCGCTCCTATATATAGATATAGGAAGAGAGTGGATGACCATTTGGGATATGCAAGCAAGGTGTGACTACTCTCCCAACAAATTTGAATAGTAGGCATCTAATTTGTTAGCATCCCCATTATTCTCTCCAACCTCCTTCATCTTCTACCTCCATATTTCCTAGCCTTCTCTCCTAAATTCTTTGAAAATATCTCCAACTATATTGTAGATAATAGGTCTTTATTATGGTGTTTGGACTATGTCATTAGAGGCCAACCGCTTGGTTGCTATTGCTCTTGTTTGAGGCCATTTCTAGTAGCCTATTGTGGCAAGTTCTAGGAGGCCCTTTTGTATTTTGTTTTGGCTAATTTTTGGCATGTTATATCCTTAAGGTGTGGTGACATTCTAGTAACATTTTCAGCCAAAAAGGAGAAGTTTAACTTGGGGAAATCTGGTGGTGAACCTGTTGCACTAGTGTGAAGCTTGTTTAATAGTTGAAGAGAGTTTTCTCTTACTCCTTGATTTTTTTGTTTTCATCAAGGTATTTTCCTTCTCTGAATTTGAATACTATGCATGTCTAGATTCTTGTGGTTGTGTATGGGCTAGTTTATTCAGTTTTTTTAAAAACATTTGGATCCTAACACTACACATACCTTCATATTTAAACATCTCTGGCAACTCATAATATATAACAATGTCTCACTAGAAGTTTACACTTGTTAAAAACAATTCACTCAAGATACAAATAAATTACATTAGAACATCTATCTCAATCTAACTAAACAGGCAATGTAAATATCACAAATAAATATTAAGGAACATACCCTCCCATTCAAACAATTAAGCGCATCACTTGGCTCCAAATGCTTATGGGTTAGGCCATCTGGCACCCGAAACCAACACAAGAGCATGGCTATTCATATGAAACCAAAATAAAAGGACACTATTTTCTAATAGATGATCATTAAAATTAATAGCACAAAAAGCACAAAAGGTGAAATAACAAGAAAATTATACCCACCACCGAATCAACATCAAGCATCCCAGTTTCTCTAGTTGGAGAACCATGGTGCACTAATTGAATCATAGAAACAAAATAATAAGAAGGGACGTGGGTCAGTGGGACTACTTCTATAAATCCAAAAGCAAAGTCCTAGTTTGAGGACGAGGTGATTTATTAGAACTCATTTATTGGATAATTTCATTCCTTCGTTTATCTATTTAATTTTTTATAGTTAATATTATCAAAGTGAATATAAATTACTAAATATGAAATGTACCAATTGTGACAAAGTATTTACTCAGTAATGAAATTTTGATTTTTAGCTTCAAATACATAATTTATAATGAATAATTTATTTATTGAAGATAAGTAAAATGATTTTCTTACAAAAATTTTAGAAAAAGTAAAGATTCAACCAATTAAAATAAACTTATCAAAGCACATGATATAAAATACAAAAAATTAAAAAAAAAATTCTTTCTTATATGCACATAATTAGAAATGGGTAAATCAAGTGCTAATAAATTTAATGATTATTTTATAGAAAAATATATAGTATTTCTTCTTTCATTTCATAAGAAAATTGAAATAATTTCAACAACTTCATAAAATTTTAATATTTTAAATATTTCATAACATCATATTGTTCATGATACATTACTCAAATATGAAATACATATGATTTTTTTTATCTAGATAAATCAAGAGAGTTGCAACTAAAATAATAGTAAAAACAAAAATTCAATATCAAGGATAAATTTTTATATGAACATACAGCAATATTTGAAAATAGTATTGAAAATAAAAAAAATAAATAAATAAAAAACTAATTAATTGAAATTAAAACTGATGTTTTTATCCTAAGTTGGCCATAGGAACTTTAATTTTAAATAAATATATAGAAGAAATAATAAAATAATAACATTGATAAAATATTTAAATATGTTAGAAAAATATCTAATTAATTTAAAATAAAAATAGTATAAAAATGTATTATTGAAATGATATTAAAAAATTTCTATGAAATAAATTTTAAAAAGAGAAAATATTATTAATATAATATGCTAATGGTAGAAAGAGGTCCTACAACTAAAAACATAGAATGTAATATGAATAATGTAGAAATAAAATATAAAAAGAATAATATAAATTAAATAAAATAGTTGTCCATGGGAATTATGTCTCTCTGTCTCTACAAATGCGTACGAATTATGTCAGTATTCCTTGCTAATACTTGTGGAATCAATGTGCGGATTCTAACCCAACTCTATGGGGGTTTAACAGTACATGCAAGAAATAAAAACAACGACAGCTCATTCCCAGTCGTCCAAAAAAATGGTGCATATGAACACAAAGCACCCAAAACAATCATGGCAGAGGTAACTGATTAAATGATTAACCCCTTTAGCAAAGCAAACAAAATGCAATTGAATCAGTACCTCCATCATCGCTATCCTCAAAGCCATCCCCCCTAGAAATATCTCCCAGGCCACCCATGTCACCAAATTTCTGTAATAAAGGTAAAATTGGAGAGCAATCAGAAGAACTGGCAACAAGGAGAGCCAGAATAGAATGAAAGAAATAGAGAAAACTTACCGAGAAATCCATTCCACCCAGATCAAAATCAACAGGTCCTCCTGAAAAATCCATTCCAAAATAAAAATCAGCAAACACTTGTTTGCTTCCGTACATTTTTAGAAATTGTTTTCTGAAAAAAATTCAGAATATTCAAACCCTCTACGGGAGGCCAGTGACCGGGCAAGGCCTCGCACAGCCGACTTGTCTCCACCGACAACGGAGCAGCTCCACTGCCGTCAGATTAAGTTTAAGAAAATAAAATGACAGAAAGAACGAAAATGAGAGAAGGATGAGGAGAAAGCGGGAAGAAGGAACAGAAGACGCGCACCTCATATCAGAATGAAAAGGGGGGTTGAAATTTAAGGTTTGTGCCAGATATTTTTTTAATATTAAATTTTATACATAATAGTTTATTTTCAATTTAAAGGAGATTGAAGAAAGACGAAAACCAATCGATACGGGCAGGAGTAAATAATAAATTTTTATGGATTTTTCAGATTTGTTGGGTTTCTCATTGTCTTTTTTCTTAAATTCTTCAATCAGACTTAGGAGATGAGAAACTCTCGCGCGAGAAGAAAGGGCAGACGAAATACGGAGAGAAGAACTCTTTTGATGTTTTTATTTTTTGTTTAACTATAAAAAGTATAATTAGCTTCTTTGAAAATGACTTTTGTATAATAATAATATTACTATTATTACAAAATTATTTTCTATCATATATATTATAACTTTTTAATTTCCTATAAATTTCGATGTGTTTTTGTTTAATTGTATAAATTGTAATTATTGACAATATATTCAAATTGTCCATATCAATATATTATTAGTATAAAATATTTTAATTTTTAAAATGAAATTAATTACACATAAAAACTAAAATGATTAAAATTTATAAACAATTTTTTTAAAATTATTTTGTTCAAAAAAAATATCCTAATAAATAATAACAAAGAATAGAATTAAATTTTTAACCCCCAAAATAATACATCATAATTCATCTTATAATATAAGATAAAATAAATAATTTTTGTATATAATATTTTTACATGAAATGGAGGGAGGAGCTAAAATTTGGAGAGAATAAAAAAATAATAGGGGGAATTCATTTTTGTAGGGAAACCTATGTTTTGGAGGAAATATGATATGTGGATCAACTAATTCACAAGAACAACATGTTCAAGTCCATGAAAGTTAATATTCATTATATTTAATAATATATTCTAAGTTAATACTTTCTTTACACTATATTAGACCATGAAAGTTATTTTCATTTTAACAATTTACGTAGTAAAACATACACACAATTAACATACAAAAATCTATAACTTATAAAGATCTTTAAATGGTCAATACAATTATTAAAAAATGAAATGTAATAGGCCTAACTTCAGGGTCTGTTTTCTTTTCATTAATTACTATGGCAAACTAGATTGCTTTTTTTTTTTTTTGGCTATTCAATTATGTAACCTTTAACTATTTATTTTAAGAAATTTTTAGAATTTTTCTAAAAAAATATTATAATAGATTCTAAGCACAAAAATTTATAAGTCCAAATTTTAATTTCACTTTAACAATATTAGAAAGTCATTTAATAATTTAAAAAATTATATGTTAATTCATCATATAACTAAGATAAAAGAAATTTAGTTTGCTATAAATTATTTATACAATAAAAATGGAGGAAGGAGCCAAAATTTAGGAGAATAAAAAAAAAATGAAGAGAATTCATTATTAGATGGAATCAAATTTTTAGAAGAAATCAAGCTAAATTATTATGTCAAACTAACAATAAAAATAATTGTTAACATTTTTTATGGGTGAGATTTTGAAGGGAATACAAAGTTGGAGGGAAACAAAATTGCATTGCCATCCAAACTTAGTAACAAAAAGCAATTGGCTACTATTTGTATTCAACCAACTTTTGAATCAAGAAAATTTTGGCAGAAATATAAATCAATATTACATAAAATTGCTAAGCAAAGAAATTGTCACCGTTGCTAAGCCCAATTTTTAAAAAGTAGATAGGTTCAAACCCATCAAGAAAGTGCAATTTACTAATTAACTACAAAATTGGTGAAGCCAACTTAACAAAAAAGAAGTTGATGAAGCCCAATTAACCAAAATTTTAAATTAAGGTGAAGACTAATTCATGAACAACGCCTAATTTACTAATGTTCTAAAAAATTGGTCTTAATAATAATAATAATAATAATAATAATAATAATAATAATAATAATAATAATAATAATAATAAAAATTGGTGAAGCCCAATTAACCAAATTTATAAATTATGTTAGTAAATTAGGCATTCTTAACTTAATGACTTCGTCTTACCTCACCAAAAAATAACTAAGCCCAATTAAAAAAAAAGTTGGCAAAGTGTAAATTGATGTGAAGCCCAACTCACTTAAAGGTTGTCAAGCCCAATTATAAAAAAGAAGTAATTGGATGAAGTCAGATTAACCAACTCTTTAAATTAAGAAATAAACCAACTATTATATAAAGTCCAATTCACTAATTTATAATTAAAAATATTAATAAATTAATTCTTAATTGAAGTTTAATTCACCAATTTATTAAAAAATTTGGTCAAACACAATTATTAATTAAAAAATTAAAAGAACACAATAACCTAAATTTAAATTATTATAATAAAAAATTGGTGAAATTTAATTTTTAGACAAAGCCCAGTTAACCAATTTACTATAAATTTTGGTGAAGCTTAATTTTTAAAAATAAATTAGAGAATACCAATTAACCAATTCTTTAAGTTAATGTCAACCATAATTCCCAAACAAATAATACCAACTCCCTAAAAATTGATGGATCCAAATTAATAGAAAACAAGTTGGTAAAACACAATTAATTAATTCTTTAAATTAATATTAAGACCAATTCTTATACAAATAAACTAATTTGCTATAAAACTATTAAACCTCAATCAATAAAACAGAAGTTGCTAATGCCCAATTAATTTATTTAGTCAAAATTTGATCAAAATTATTTCTCAAGATGAAGACCTCATTCACAAGTTAATCCACTTGTAATTTGTTCTTCATCAAATTCTTAGGGGGGAGGGGGAAAGGGGGAAGGAAACTCAATAATTTATTCACTAAAAATTTTGCTCAAGCTCAATTCCTTAAAGAAAGCCAACAAATCATTTAGTCAATTCAAATTTGTTGAAGACCAACTCTTAAAACACAACCCAAATCATCAATTAATTCACTATAAATTTAGTTAAACCTATTTTTTAAATGACAGCCAAACTAAAAAATAATCCACTATAAATTTGTTATACCAAATTCGTAAAAGAATTCCAGTTCAACACATAATTCACAATTGTAATGTCAAATTCTATAATGAAATTAGCCCAATATTCAAAATTGTTTAATCCCAATTCTTCTAATAAACATAACTCATCAATTAAAACTTTAGTCAAGTGCAATTATAAAACTAAGTGAAACCCAATTAACAACTTCTTTGAATTATTGTGAAGCCCCTTTCTTGAACTAAAGCCCAACTCACAAACTATGGGTACAAAATTAATTTAATTGCCATTTACATTTAGTAATGAAAAAAATTATTACCATTGTGTACAATTGAATTTTGGAGGGAACGAATTTTTGGAGGGAAAATTAAATTACTTTAGTAACTAGACATTTTGTTACATTATAATTTACTTGTACCGAACATTTTCCTATTACAATAAGTACCTAATTTTGTTACAAATAAACTCCCTAAATGGAAAAAAAATATTAAATGTGACAAAATGACATTTTTCGTAATGAATATTTATTTAGTTACAAAACATAAAAATCTAATGTGACAAATATTAGTAAAGGTAACAAGATTTTTATTTTGTTACTCAAGATAAGTATTTTGGCAACAAAAATTCAAATTTGTTATGATAAATTTAACATTTGCAACAAAAATTAACCTTCATTACAAAAGATTTTGTTACATGAAATGCAATTTGTTGTAGTAAATTGTGGTAGCATCTCATGTTACGCACCCATCTCATGTTTAATTTTATTCATTTTGACTTAAAATTGATTGAACTTATACTCTTTCAAGTGAGGGATTTATATTCTTGGAAACTCTCATCATTTTATCTTTGCTTACTTAGGTTCTTTACCCTAAGTATGCATCACCATACATCAAAGGATAAAGAAAGCATAAATAAATAAATAAATAAGCCTATAATACATCTAAACTTGGTATGAGCATGAGCCTTGATTAAGTGATATACTTGGAACCATAGGTGCACCACCTTGTTGATTTTCACTTAGTTGATTTAGGTGGGTTGATTAAATTGATAAATCCTTTCAATTACATAAATACATCCCATGCATTTATGAGTCTTCAAGCCTTCTTGATCTTCTTGGGCTCTTTTGCATCCTTGCAACAATTACAAGAAAGGAAACCCTTACCGCCTAAGTGTTCTACTCTCAAAATATTTACATGGTGAAAAAATAAGAGGCATGCAAGCTCCATTCAATATCATGTTCATCTCCATTCATCCATAATATCATTCATTAAATAATCAAATGAATAATAATAAGATTTGAAATTTTAAATCCACAATTAAATACTTATCTCACAAATAATTAATAATAGGCAAAATTGGCATAACACTTATGCAATATAATTTGCTCAAATTTGAAGAGCTTCTTAAACTTGATTTTAAAAACATGCAAAAATCTCCAATATAGCTTTAAGTACTTACAAAATATTTTTGCATGAAATAATGAAGTTTAGCAAGCCAAAAGCACCAAAACTGAACAAACAATGTGCCTAGGTAGCCCTTAGGTAGGTTGCTATGAAGTAGGTGTGTGCATGGTGCACCTATTGCCATGCCAACCTTACCTCAAGGCTGCCAAAGTAGGTGCCAACCCTACCTCAAGCATGTCAAAGCAATCGTTTTGAACCGTTTTATGCCTTTTGCTAGTCTAAACCATATGGACACTTCTATAACATCATTTCACACATATTTTGAAAATTTTTCAGATTTTAAACACTTTTAAACTAGAAATTAAAGTCTTCAAAGTGCTTCAAAAATCAAATTCAAGGAAGAATCGTTATTCTCCAAACAACTTCAAGAAAACCCATTCTAATTTAATCTAAAAATTGCCAAAAAACTTTTAAGCAATTAACAACATGCTAAATCACAATTTAACATCATATCATGCCAAATCAACATCTAGCATATAAATCAAATCTCATGCCAGTACATCTAAATTACTATCTAAAATATATTGATATAATTCAATTCATCACAACAAGAGCCACAAGTGGCAACTCCAAAATCTCCAATCCATTAATTGAATCAAGAAGTTGGAGTTTTAGAATCAATTAATCACATGAATCAATTCAAACAAATTCAAAATTAGGCATAAAATTGGCTTTGATACCACTTGAAGGATGTAGTGAAGCAAGGATCCAAAAATATAGGAAATTAAAACTTCAAAAGTAACTTGAAATACCACACTTAAGGATCTAGATTATTCCATAATTATAGATTTAGGGTTATGGGGAAGTACCTTGATTGAGTTTCACAAAATCAACTTGAAGATCTTTCAGTAGGAGGCTCTCTAGTGAAAATTTCCCACTTCTCTTCATTAGAACTCTTCTTCCCACTCCAAGTCTAGAAAATTTTGGCCTCCAAATGTCCTCCAAATAGTCCCAAACATAGCAATAAGTTGTCTTCCAAAGGAGCAAAGTTGCTATTGGAAACTAGCTTAGATCACCTCTTGAAGAACTCTTTTTCTGGTGCTCTTCTTTGTTTACCAACAAAGTAGCATTCCAAATAAAGTGCCTCTAAAGGTATCCACACACCTATGACACTCTAAATCTTCACTATAAAGCTAGAAAATAAAATGAAGATGAAGGAGGAAGTTTGGAATATAGGGAAAGATAGAGAGAATCTAGGAGAATAGTTATTTTTCTCAACAAATTAAGAAAATTTTAGGAGGCAAAATGGGGAGTGATGGACAGCCATATGGTGTGAGGAGAAGATATTTATAGAGTGTGATGGGTGTATCTAGAAGCACCCTTCACAATCTTTTGACACTTTGCCCACTTGCATGCCAAGTGGGATTCTAATTTCAACTAATTAAAATTTAATTTTAATTATAAAATTAAACTACCACCTAATATTTAAATGCACTCTTTCATTTTTATTTTTTCTCCAAAATTAGACTATCCAATTAATTAAATTAACTCTTTAATTTAATTAAATCAACTTGACTCTTTAACTTGATTGGACTTATTAGATTATCACATGGCCCAATTCAATTAGCAATTTAATTTAATTGATCTAATTTAACTCATTAAATTATTTGATTAATTTAACACTTTTAATTAATCAAGCCATTATGACCAACTTTTAATTAGTCATCTTGGTCTCTTCCCAACTTAACCTATTAAATTATCTATCTCCTTAGATCATTTCTCCAATTTCAATTAGAGTGCTTTAGACTTTTGTGTATGACCCTTTAGGCTCTCCAATTAATTAGATATGAGCTCACAATTCTTTGTGATGTTGTGAATATCAAATATTCCAATTAGTCTAAGCTCTTTTAAACTAATCACTCTTTTAATTAATCCTTATTAATTGAATAGTACCTAATCTCCATAGTCAATGTCTAGCACAAGCCCATGGAGCCCAACCAAATGGATGAATTAATTTTGGCTGAACCTATTGTGCTTATGATTATCATGCAAATATAGTCCTTTCATTTCCTATCTCCCGTAAGAGGCTTGGGACAAGATATTTGTTGGTTCTCTAATAGCTTTGATAACTATGCACTAATGCTTGATGTTTGATTCACATTTATGATCTCATCTTTGAAAAACTCATTTTTCAAATTTTCATAATACCTTGTGCAAGGATTTCTTAGAACAAATTGTTGGAATAGTGCCCTGCAGCTAATTAGATTGGCTTGTAAACTATTTCACTTATGATACAATCTTAATTGAATGATATTCATATTAAATGGCCATCTTCATCTTATGCTCAATTTATTTTACTAGCATTTAGTTGAAGCTCCTAGATCACACAAGACTATGAGACTTGATCACGCATTAGGTGGTGATCATGAAATAAGTCATACATGATTATGATCTTAAAACTTTCCAAGTCATAGAATCTTGTGAGACAGGACATCTATGTTTTGAATAGACTTGCGCAAACGATGCTTAAATCCAAGAAGTTGGATATTGCTCTATTTTATGAGCAATTTATATTAGACGTAGGTGCATGGTAATAGATGCTTGTTAGAAAACAAGTTCACTAAAGGCCCGCCCAAAGAATCCACTAGATAGCCAAAGTGGCAAGTCGCTAGTGTTAAGTTCTCTAGCTTATGCTAATACATATAATTAGTCATTTGACCTAAGGATCCATGGTAACCTTCTATTTAGGTCCTCATACCTTGACTTTTCCTTGACCATTTAGCAGGTCTTCTGTGTTGAGATTGGATATGAACCCCTTAGACATCGAGGTTTGTGAGATCTAAGATAGGATTTATCTCTGCATCATTGTGAATTCGATATGAGCTACTTAGACATGAAAGTTTGTGAGATCTAAGATAGAATCCATCTCCACGTCGTTGTGAAGGATGAGTGCATCTCCTAGATATAATTTTAAATTATATTTATTTAACAAGTTTTTTCTAAATATAAATTGCATATTAAATTCTATTAATTTTAAATTATTTTTAGAAATACTGAAATTAAAATAATTTTTTAATTTTAAATTTTAAATTAAAATAACCATTCCTAAATTTAAATATAATTAAAATATATTTAAATAAAAAATATAATTTAAAATTTAAAATTTATTTAAAAATTAATTTTTAAAAATAAAAAAATAACAAGTTAATAACTAAATAAATTTCCAAAAAATAAAAATTATGACATATAAATTATAAATTTTATCATGTTTGGAAATGAAATATTTAAAACTTTTGCATATTGAATTTTCAAAAAAATTTCTAAACATTTTTACATAATAAAAATAAATTCTTTGATTTATAATAATTAAAAGGTTGGATATGTACTTTGTGTAATTTAGAATATCTTAAATTTAAATTTATAAAAATTATTAAAAATTTTTATAATAATGTTTCCTTCCTCCCCTATTTTATAGTTGATTTTCCTTCCAAAATGAAGAGTGATCAGTACCAGATCAATTTTCTCTCCAAAATCCAACTGTTGATAGTGTACATGCTCTGCACGTGTACTTTTTGTTAATTATTTAATGGAAGAGTAGAGGTGGGACCAAATGTGAGAAAAAATTTTAAATTATAGGACTCAATGTGATGATTTCAAAATGAATGAAACTTAATTGGAAATGACCTTAAGTTATGGGACCAAAAATGTGATTTGCCTCGCATGTAGTTCTTATCTTTGTAATTTGTTACAAAGAATAGAAAGTAGAATAAATCTAAGTGATAGGGATAAAATCCACTTCTTTGACAAAAGAGCAAGAGTTGTGGCCAAAGCCGAAGGCGTATAATAAGTTAGACTCAGGGAACTCCATACTTGTATTGGATCATTGTTGTTATGTGCCATATCTTATTGAGAATATTATTTTAGTTCTCATTTTGGATAGTGAAGGATTTGATCATTCTATATCAAATGGGAGATTGAAGGCATTCATGAATTAGTTTTTTAGTTGCTCATGGTACACTTAATAAAGGATTATACAATTTTGGATTCTCAACCTCACTAAAGTACATTCAACAAAGTAAAAGAAAATTAGGTATCCAAGAAGATGTTATGTTATGGTATGTAAGATTTGGACATATTTCCAAAAATAGGATGAATAAGTTAGAAGCTCTCGAAACACTAAATGTTAGTAGCATAGAGGATCTTCCTACTTATGAACTTTATTTAAAAGGAAAACATGACTAAGGCTTCTTATGTAGGATAGATGGAGTAAACTACAAGTCCTTTGGATTTGATCTATATGGATGTTTATGGATCACTAAGAGTCAGTGCAAGAGGTGGCTTTTCATACTTTATCACTTTCACCAATGATCATACTCAGTTCGGATATGTGTATCTTATGAAGTACAAATCCAAAGCTTTTGAAAAGTTCAAAGAATATATGAATGAAGTAGAAAAGCAATTTACATTCTTACTAGGAAGAGAATGTTTAAGTACTGAATTCTTGAATTCTCTAAAAAAGAATGGGATTCTCTCTCAATGAACTCCACCTGGCATACCCCAACATAATGGAATAGTCGAGAGAAGAAACCATACTTTGTTCGACATGGTACATTCCATGATGAACTTCACCAATGTACTTATATTATTTTAAGGATATACTTTAGAAACAGCAGCAAAGCTACTTAATGTAGTACTCTCAAAGTTAGTGCTAAAGTCACCATATAAGATGTGGTATGGCAAGGCACATTCTTACTCTTTTCTAAGAGTTTAGGCTTCTCGTGCTTATGTCAAGTTGTTAGTGGGAGACAAGTTGGATAGTAGATCTACCTTGTACAAGTTTATGAGATACCTAAAAGAGTCTTTCTCTTATTATTTTTATGATCCCGCGAAATAAGAGGTGTTTGTTTCAAGAAATGCTACTTTTTTGGAAAAGAAATTTCTATTAGATAAAAATGGTGTTGTTGTTGAACTTGATAAAGTTCAAGATGATCAAAATATCCCATAAGTAATAGAAACAAGTGAACATCAAGAGCCTAACAGACAACCTCTGAGAAGGTTAGATTAGATCAAGAAGTAATTTAAAAGGTTTGGATTTCTTTATGGGACAGGCTAATCAGATAGTGATCTAAAAACTTATGAGAAAGCTATATTGGATATAGATTTAGGATATTGGCATGATGCCATGGTATTCGAAATGGACTCCATGTACTCCAAAAGAGTATAGACTTTGGTAGATCTACCAAAGAGTATAGTACTTGTTGGATGCAAGTGGATCTATAAGCAAAAGTTAAGAGTTAATGGAGAAGTTACAACCTTTAAGGTGCGACTAATGATAAAGGGTTACACTCAAGGACCCTGTATTGATTTGGACGAAACCTTTTCATCAATTGCTATGCCTAAGTCAATTAGAATTTTACTTGCCATAGTTGCATATTATAACTATAAGATATGACAAATGAATGTAAAGACTGCTTTCTTGAATAGAAACATTGAAGAAGAAATTTATAGAGTAACCACAAAGTTTTACATCCAAAGGAAGTAAGCAAAAGGTTTGCAAACTCAAAAGGTCTATTTATGGACTTAAACAAGCGTTCTAAAGTTGGAACATATATTTTGATAAGATGGTCAATTCATTTTGCTTTATCAAAAATGTGCATAAACCTTATGTGTACAAAAAGGCTATTGGGAGTAGTATATAGTTTATTGTGCTTTATGTTTATAACATTCTTCTCATTAGGAGTAAGAGAGAAATATTATAGTATGCTAAAGCATGGTTATCTACATAATTCTCTATGAAGGATTTAGGAGAAACATTTTTCATATTAGGAATACGAATCTATAAAGATAGATCAAAGAGGATGTTGGGTTTTCCTAAATGCCATACATTAACAAGACATAAAAGAGGTTTAGTATAGAGGAATCCAAGAAGGGATTCATCTTGATGGGACATAGTCTTTGTCTCTCCAAGTCTATGGCTCCTAAGATTGATGGTGAGAGAGAAAGAAAGTCCCACATACCTTATATATATATGCTATATGGAGCACAATATATGCCGTTCAATGTACAAGTCTAGAGGTAACACACGCTCTAAGTGTTACAAGTTGCTTTCAATCTATCAATGAAAGTCATCAAAAAGCTATAAAACCAATCTTTAAGTACTTGAGAAGAACTTAGGATTCATTTTTAGTTTATGGTAATGGAGAATTGAAACTCGAGGGGTTTTTGAATTTTGCTTTCCAATATGATATACATGACCTAAAATCCATTTTAGGATTTATATTTTGCCTTAATGATAGAGTGATGAGTTAGAAGAGTTCCAGACAAGGTGCCACGATCGATTCTACCACTAAGGTGGAATATATTGTTGCTTCAGAAGTAGCAAAGAAAGGTGTTAGAATGAAAAACTTCATCTAAGAGTTAGATGTAGTACCTAACGTGCAGGACCTTATGGTTGTGTTTTGAAGACAACTTAGGACTTGAACCAAGATCTCATCAATGATCCAAACACAAGAAAATGTATTATCATTTGATTTATGAGATCAATGATAGAGGCAACAATTGAGTGGATAAAGTTGCCTTAGAAGAGAATATAGCAAAACTACTGACTAAACCCTTAAATGCGAAAAGTCTATGAAGGACATCGTAAGAAGACGAGTCTTAAGACCATAGGGAATTGGCTTTAGGAAAATGGAAGATTATTGGAATAGTACTCCATATCTAATTAGATTGGCTTGTAAACTATTTCACTAGTGATACAATCTTCATTGAATGATATTTATATTAACGGGCTATCTCTATCTTATGCTTATTTTACTTCACTTGTGTTTGATTGAATCCTTTAGATCACACAAGACTATGAGATTTGGTCACGCATTAGGTGGTGATAATGAAATAAGTTTTACACAATTATGATCTTAAAACATTCCAAGTCATAGAATCTTATGAAATAGGGCATCTAAGATTTCGATATACTTGCACTAGCAATGCATAAAACCAAGGAGTTGGATATTGCTTCGTTTCTTGAGCAATTCATGTTAACAGGGGTACATGTTAGTGGGTGCTTGTTAGATAATAAGTTCACTAAAGACTTGCCCAAAGAATCTACTAGATAGCCGAAGTGGCAAGTTCTCTAACTTACATTAGGGCATAAATTAGTCCTTTGACCTAAGGATCCATAGTAACCTTATGTTTATGTCTATATACCTTGACTCTTCCTTGACCACTTGGCGGGTTTTCTAGGTTGAGATTGAGTATGATCTACTTAGATATAGAAGTTTGTGAGATCCAAGATGGGTTCTATTTCTTTATCATTATGAATGGTGAGTGCATCTCCCATATATTCTATAATGATTGATTCTAGAAAATCCTTAGCCTAGGTAGTATGAAAATTTGGAAAAGGGGTTTATCAAAGATAAGGTTAAGCATTGGAAATAGAAATATAGTTATCAAGGCTATTGAGAAGCCGACAAATCTCGTGCCCTAGGCCTTTTTCGGGAGATAGAAAATAGAAAGATCATATTTCTATGGCAAGCGTAAAGCTAGAATAGTTCACCAGGAGCATATTCATTTCTATCAATTAATTGGGCTTAATGGGCTTAAGGCCGGACATTGACCATGGAGATTAGGCACTATTCAATTAATAGAGATTAATTGAAAGAATTATTAGTTTAAAAGAGTTTAGACTAATATGATTATTTCAATATTCAATATATGACAAGAGTTGTGAGCCCATGTACAATGAATGGAAAAACCTAATAAGTCACACACAAAACTCTAAAGGAAGTTCTATTTGTTGGAAGGAATTTTCACAAGAGCTAGAAAATTCACATTGATCATTTTTGTGGAGAAAATTGATCGGCTAATTTCTTAGTCATTTTAGCTTGATTAATTTAATTTTTAAATTGATAAGAAGAATTGAAGGGGTTAAATTAGACCATTTAAATTAAAGAATTAATTTAATTGGTGCCATATGACTATTAATTAATCAAGTTAATTTAAAGAGTTAAGTTAGATGACTTAAAGAGTTATGTTAAGTTGATTAATTAAATTAAAGAGTTAATTTAATTAATGTGAGGATTATTAATTTTGGAGGGAAATTCTTATGAAGGAGTTTATTTGAAGTTAATTTCGGATTAGTTTGAAAGACATTTCTTGAGATGAAATGTATAGTCAAATTAAATCTAAATGCAAGTGAAATTCACATTTCATATGCAAGTGGATTGTCAAGTTGGCAAAACCACCTCATGGAGGGTATGATGCCAACTTTCATCACACCTCTCACTCTATAAATAAAGTGAGATGGCCAGCTATTGGACTATTATGCAAGTAAGTTGTTAAATTCCATTTTTCCCTACAAAAGTGTGATCCACTCATGTGTTGAAGTTTAACACATTCTTTACCATTCTCTCCCTATTTTTAATATTTCCCTCTATTTTTTTTTCTCTACTTCTCTAGCGAATTAGAGGTAGATTGGAGCTCTCCTTGGGTGTGTGGATCATAACATTAGAGGCTTCACACTTGGGGAGCTTTGCTCTTGAAGATCCACTGTGGTGTAGTAACTTTAGAGGCTGATTTGGAGACTTTCCATGCTTGGATTTTTTTGAAGTTTTAACTAGAGACTCTTAAGTATGTTAAGGTGTTGTCCAAGTTCAGCCAATTTGGAGTTGATTTGCTTGGTCAATTGTTAGCATTTCTGTGTTGTGCGTGGATTGACAGTTTTAAGGAGTTCAATCTTATCATCCTTATCTTCCTTGGATTAAGCATTCAAGGTTAGTTTTCCACCATTAAATATATTTTAATTACATAATTAGATCTTTGGATTTGGAGTAAACAAATTATATTGAGCCTATTTTGATTTTATAATTAGATCCTTGGACTACTCCTTACTTAACAAATCATCTTAGAATACGTAGGAGATAAACTCTTTTTTCTCAAACAACCAAAATAGATCCTATCTTGCTACTCACTAATCTCCATACTTAGGTAGCTTGTGCCCAACCTAAGCCCTAGGTGATCTACTACATGGTCGGAGTAAATCAAAGCACAAGGACCTAAGGTTACCTTGGAACCTCAAGTCAAATGACTAATTATATGCACTATCGTAAGCTAGAGAATTTCCTCATACCGACATGCCACTTTAGTTACCTTGTAGATTCTCTAGCTGAGTTTTCAATGAACTTGTTCTCTAATAAGTAGCCACTAATGTATATCCATATTTTACATGGATTACCCATGAAAATGAACAATGTCCAACTTCTTGGAGTATGGATCATTAGTATAAGTCTATTCGAATCTCAAATGCCTAATCTCTTAAGATTCTATAACCTAGAATATTTTAAATCATGACCTAGAGACTTGTTTCATAGTCACCATTATATGCATTACCAAGTCCTATAGTCTTGTATGATTTAAGACTTCAACAAAATGTATATGAAGAATATGATAAATGCATAAGATGAAGATGGCCATTTTATTGAATATCATTCAATTGAGATTGTATCACAAAAGGAGTAATGATATATGCCAATCTAATTAGTTTTAGGGTACTATTCTAATATCTTTCTTATGAGGACTTAAAAAAGGCTTTTTTGGTTATTTATGCAGGTGTCTTCCAAAGGTACTTTTTAGAGAGTTTCGTAAGTGGGGTTGCCAAGTATTTCCATAGGAAATTGATAGATAAGTTTTTTAGAGGTTACCTCATATTCCCAAGGGGGGTTGATAGTAGGCTTTTAGAGAAGGTGCCATGTACTTCTTAATGAAGTCGATTGTGGGCTTTTTGAGAGGGTGCCACATATTGTTGAAGAGAGCTAATAGTGGGATTTTTTAGAGGGTGCCATGTACCCTTGAGAGGAGCTAATAGTGGGCTTTGTTAGAGTGACTAGCACATTTCTCCCTAGGGCCTATAGTGGGATTATGTTGGCAACCATGTACATGGGGCGTGGTAGGATTGCATTCATTAGCTACCATATACTCCTCGTATTCTAGGAAAAGCTTTAGAGTGGGATTATGTCTAAAAGCTTTCCAAAATACCATGGAGGACTTGCAAAGTACAAGGTTTTGAAAAAGAACATTATGGTATAAAGAATATAAAGAGTTAGGCAGTTATTAAGAACTAAGGAGAAGTGTCATCCTCAAATGGGTAGGCTTTATTTGGATTCAAAATATATTAACAATAAAAGTTAAAGTAGAAAATAAGCCAAAGTAATGACTTATCATTGAGAGGCATTGCCAGCAATGCATTTATTAAGAGTATCTTGTGGTGCGTGCACTTCCATAAAGCCAATATCCTATAAAAGACCTTTACCTTTGTCTCATCTTGCTTTCTCCATGGGCCTTTTGCTTGCTCTAATATGAAATTGTAGGACTTTACTCTTCTCAGAATGTGGGTGTAATATTCTTTGCTTGCTCTGAGATCACCCATCACCTCTATAATTCTATTCAGTATGGTGAACTTCATTTTCAAATGGTATATAGAGATTACATGTTGGAATAGATTCAGAGTTGGCCTTCCCAAAATTGCATTATACACAGATGAATATTTATAACTAAGAACCTCACAATCTTTGTTACTCTCTTTAGGTAAGTGCTTAAGTAAATAGGCGGTGGTATCTCCTCGAGCACTTCTATAGTGGCACATGCAAATCCCACTAGGGGATGTTTATCTTTTGCATTAGTATGTTATCCAGTACGAGCTAGAGAAACGTATTGTTGAACAAGATCTCCTTAAACTACTACTGTCCACTAGTGTTATGTTAGCCCAAAAATTAGCTAGGGATGCTAGATTACTAGTGCATCATTGTAACCTTCTCTTCCAAGCTATATGTCCTCTTTCTCAAAGGTGATGTGAGATTCAGTAGGCGTACTTTGAACATCCCTAGTATGGGGTTGATCATGCATTTGCCTGGCCACTTGTGCTAGCATTTTCTCATATTGGAAATGTTTTCTTTACTTGGTCTTTTAGATATTACTGGGATTACTCTTGCTATGGGGAGATTGTCAATGGTCAAGTTGTCACTAGTGTTCCTTGGGATCCAAGTGGTCTCCCAACCTCCATTTGTAACTCTTACTCTTGTCTGCAAGTGATTCTTTCTTTGGGTTGAATACCTTTTGAGCCCTATATTTTGTAAGGTGTTTCTTTTGAATCAAATTTTTAATTTTATCATTCAAAAGGTGATACTCGCTCCTAGTATGTCTGCTTACCTAGTGGAAATAACAATATTTATCTAATCTTAGATTTTTAGGGTCTGTTAGTATTTTTTGCAGTGGTTGATAAACGAGACCACATTGGAATACCATTAATAAGATTTATATTTGGGAAACACTGAGGGATATGTATGTAGTGAGCACACAAGGAGAGTTTGGTCTTCTGTCCCATTATCTTTTATTGCTATTATTCCCCTCATCGTATGTCTTTCGCTTAAAAGCTTCATAAGGAATTACAGCTTTTTTTATACAAATATATTTTTCAGCGTACATGAAGAACTTTTCCAACATAGTATATGATTTCTTAATAGTCGATTCTCAAAATTTGTTGGATGATACTAGGAAGGAGCTCTTAAATAACATAAGGGATTTCATGGATGGCTTGGATGAGATAATTGAGGTAGGTCCTCAAGGACTCTTCATACTGATGCTTGATAGTGAATAAATAAGCTGCATTTTGGTAGTACTTGTAGTTGATGGAGAAATTCTAAAGGAAAAATTGTGCTAGAACTTCCCCAAAAGTAACGGATCCTATTGGCATTTAGCTGAACCACATTAGGGCACGCTTAATGAGAGTAGTACTAAAATGCTTGTAGTATACAGCCTCTCTTAGATCACACACTCCATCTTTGCTATAAAGTTGCCAAAATGCTCTTCAAGATCTGCGATACCATTGAACCTGGTAATTAGACTATTCGCATCCTATAGGGGAATGCTTTTGCTAAGATCCCTGAACTATATCTTAGGAGAGCAATATCTAATTGGTAGTTTTAGTTCCCCAATCCTCTAGATGGTTATGGCACCAAGAAATATGCTTAAACTCCTATATGGGCTAATATATGCTGAGCAAGGCCTACCTAGAGTAAAGAATAGGAGTCTCCTTGGTGAGATAGAGAACGGGGAGTGATGTTGCATCTTAAGTTAGCTCTTCGCTCAGGTTTTTTTGGGGAGGATGAAGTGCCCTAGGATTGTTGTAGTTTCTGAGGGTGATGGTCCTCAGCATATTGTGATTGCTTTTGTTGTAGCTTGAATAGTTGCATTCTCCAACAAAGTCCAGAATACCTCCTATTTACTGTACAAATGCCTCATCAGGTAGAGGTTGCATGCTAAAAATAGGATCTGGCCTTGGTGACTCTTTACATTCTCTATGCTGAGGTCACTTGATTGTTAGGTTTACAAGTTTTTAATCTTATTTGCATCCTGAACACTCTTTATTCTTCCTTTGATTTTCCATGGATGATGCCAAAATGTTCCTGCTTGAAAATGGAACGTATCCTTTTCAAAAAATAACAATATGTCAGTTCATTTTCTTTAGAATGTGTCTAGAGAGATCTTCTCTTCTAGAAAGTTTTTCGACTTTGAGAATTTTTCCAACTGATTTCTTATTCCCAATTTCTCTTTGGGATTCGATATTCATAGTTTTTAGCCTTGTTAGGTTTAGGCTCATATTTGGGTTTTCTTGTTCTTTTTTATGGCCTTAATTTCTCCTTTGGGGTCTCTAACCCTATTACTTAATTAATTAATTAATTTTTAGGTTTAATATAATTTTTAGTCAATTTACCAAATTGTACAATATTATATTTCAATACGATGCTACTAAAAAAAATAAAGTCAACATCTTTCCCAAAAATCGACAAGTTTTGAAAATTTTTTTATCTAGAATGTGAAGCTTTGAGCTCTTAATTTTTATGATTTTTTTCCTTATTTTATCCAATTTGACTTTGGGAATTAGTATCTATAGTTTTATCCTAAGTAGGCTTCACCTACTAGCATCTAGATGCCTTTCTTAGTGGGCTTAATCAATTGGCTTTGCGACTTTTTATTTATTTCATATTTAATTAGTTAGGTCTTTTTAAATTGTTTTTACTTTTTACCCTTAAGGACTTAATCTGTCATATCATAAAACTTTCTTATTTTCAATTTGAAAAGTTAAAATTTCTTATACAAGGTCCAGCTACAAAGTTTTTTCTTACCTTAATTTATTTTGAATACATTTTAGTAAGGTTACCAATTAATTTTATTATTACATTTTGAGAGTGAGAAGTTAGGAAGTAAAGCCCAATTCCAGTCATGGTTTGAGTCTCACTTCACATAAGAAAGAGATGGTGGAAGTGAGAGTTACATCGCCTAGAAGCCACAGGCTGCCACAGGGGTTGCCATCGTGGTGGGTGTCGAGTGCCTTATTTAGTATCGAGGAATTACACCTTTTTTGAGGCCTGGGCTTTGCTAAATATCTCTATAGTTAGCTCTTTTAGCAATTGTGGCTATTTCTTTTCCTAGAGAAAAGAATTTGAGTGTTAGAAAATGGCAAATATAACTTATTTTCTCCTTGAGAGTAAGACTTAGAAAAAATTCTTGGGAGAAAGATTTACACTTTAGAAGCTACTAAGGACGTTATCAAGAGTGTGCTCTCTGTGAATAACTTAGAAAAATTTTTTTTAGATGTTTTATGCTTAGGAGATCCTTCAAGATCATCAGTAGGGATCATGGTTCCTATGACTACTCTCATTTTTTGTTTTTACAGAATACTTCATTTATCATGCATTTAGATGGGTCTTGCTGAGCTTTGGGTCTTAAAGGGTGTTTTCTAATGTCTGCAAATGATTGGTTTTTTTCAAAGGACTTAGAATGGTGCTAACTTTGCTTCATGTAAAAAATAGCTTTAAGATCTTGCAATAACTAAGTATAGGTCAAATATCAATGTAGGGACTAATTGTGCTATAGTGAGGTTGAAGTTTATTTTGCTTCATTAGAAGGCTAGAGTAATTGGTGTCCTTGGAAGGTAAGGGTGTCTCCTTAAGTGCCTATCTATTATGGTGATTCTAAGTTTCTTAGTGTCCCTAGGTCTCTATGACATTTGTCATTAATGTACAGTGGTTGTCCTTTCGTCTTTCATTTTACTTCTTGTTCTTTCACTATTTGGAGATTAATTTATGTTCACACTTTAGGGACATGAAATGGAGGCTTATTTTTTGTTCATTGATTTTGTAAAGTCAAATATTAGCCAAACATTTCTCATGCACTTTAATGTTATTGAAATTTGTTCTTTTTACTTGAAGAAATTTTTTCCATTTAGCTCTATTCATATACCAAGCTAATTGAATGACTTTTGAGTGTTAGTGTGTTCTTGATGTTGGTTATTGTGTAACAGAGATATGTAAGCAGGGTGTTTAAACTTTTTCTTATCAAACTTAATTACAAGCCCTTCTTAGGGTCTTACTACATTTTTCAATCTCGATGAGCCCAATATTGATAGTTGTGTGATGCAATGCATAAGTGCAATTGTGAGCCTTGCTTGTGGGTCTTATCACAATAGTTTAGTATTTAGATTAATTCTACTGTGAGCTTGTTAGGGAGCTCTTAATACAACATTTTACTGTGAGCATCATTTTGGAGGTCTTAAAGTTGATGTTTGATGAATTGGCCATGTATCTCTAAAGGGCCTGATGGTGGGCTTTAGTGGCATGGCCACAAACCTCTTGGAGGTCCTTATAGTAGGTTTACACCACATCGATTCTATTAAGGGTGTAATATTGTAACCTCTAAGGGCCCTTATAGTGGGCTTTGTGTGTAGACCACCCAAATTTTAGAGGGCCCTATCATAGGTTTATGCCAAGATAACTCCATTAAGGGTATAACTACATACCTCCTAGAAGCTTTGTAGTAGGCTTACGCACAACAACCACATATCCCTTAGGGGGCTATAAAGTGGGTTTATGCCATGATAATTTCATAGAGTGTTAGGCCACTTACTCCTTGGGGGCCTTACAGTAAGCTTACACATGGCAACTTTGTATCCTCCAGGGAGTTGTATAGTGGGTTTTTGCCAAGATGATTCTATTGAGGATGCAGCCACACATCTCCTAAGGGACCTTAAAATAGGCTTATGCACAACAATCAGGTATCCCCTAGGGGCCTCAAAGCAAGATTTATATCAGACTATGCTGAGCTTATGCTAATTTAGGTTTATCATGAGGTATTGAGTTACATGCCGCAGGGTCATATTACATTAGATATGGTCGTCTGCAAGTTATAACTCAATTAAGGAGCATATAAAATTATGAAAAGCATTGGACAACTTTCACTGAAAAACATTAGTAAAGAGGTAGGTGCTATCTATAATAAAAAATAATCTTTTATTCAGAAATAATCTAAGTACTAGATAATGTAAAATTATTGTTGATAACTTAATCTTCTAAAAGACTAGTTACTGGGAGTGAATGTACAGGGATCGTCTAGCCTTTCAATCATAAAATTTCCTCAAGTTGGAGATATTCTAGGGTTTGGGGATGTTTTTCTTTCCATTATTTGTAGCTTGTAAGTTCTAAGGTTTATAATTTTGCTATCATGTAAGGACCTTTCTATTCGGACTTTAGTTTGCCCATAGGTCCCAAAGCTTCTAATTTCCTCATCAATAGGTTGCTGACTTGAAAGTCCCTCAATGTCATGAAAGGACTCTATTTTGCAGTAGAATGTTCATCTATTTGTGATGGCATCTGAGGTCCACCTAACCTTTGATCCATGAGCATCCATATTGAGTTTTTATGAAGTTTCATTGCTTGTTTTTAGTCTATTTAACTTATTAGCATAAACACTTGAATGCTTCACAGTATTGCGCACACATGGCTTTTGACAATGTCTACACTCATCAGAAGCTCAAGTCTTTCACACTAAGTGTGTTTCCTTAATTGTCCCTAACTAGGTAGTATGCACATTCTCAATCTTAGGTTTTTTAGTGCATTTATAGATGGTGAAAGAGTTGTCTCACTCTATTTCAGCATTGAGACTTGCTCTCACGCTCACAACTCATTTTTCCTGCTCATCACTCATCAGAGTGCTTAGACATATGGCTTGCCATGGTGTCCATCATTTGTGCCTTTCCTAAGAAAGGTCACATGTAAGTCCAAGGATTATATGACGTGTTGTTATATCTTATTAGTCCCACACAGATTATAGGACATCATTTCCCATTCATTAGCTTCTTGCCTTAATTTGTCCATTATGTAACATTGCCCTATGATCACATGTCTTAAACTAATAGACCATCGTAGCAAAGCTAGAACCTATAGCGCATACTTACAAGTTAGATCATGAGGTATTAGAGTTCTTGCCTTAATTGTCCAATTGGTCTTGAGAAGTTACCCCATAATATTTGAAGCCTGCGATGCAATAGCATTTCTACCTTGCAAAATTCCGGCACTCTTTTAGACCCAACATGGGTGTTGTTAGCTCTACATTTCCTATTTGGTTCTAACCCATCTAGCATTGGAATAATGCCCACAAGCTATTAGATTGGCGTGTAAAACTACTCCACTTGTGAACAATCTTGATTGAATGATATTAGATATAATGGTCATCTTCATCTTATGCATTTATACTATTCTTTATATGCATTTGGTTGAAGCCCTTAAATAATATAAGGCTATGGGACTTGGTCACACATATGATGGTGATCATGAAATAATTCCTTGTGGTCATGATTTTAAATATTCCAAGTTATAGAATCTTAAAAGATGATTTTCACTAACGATGCATACTTCAAAGAGTTGAATATTGCCTCATTTTTTAGGTAATCAATTTTAGACATGGATGCATGTCAATGGGTACTTGTTAGAGAACAAGTTCATTGAAGACTCATTTAGAAAATCCACAAGGTAGCCAGAGTGGCATATTGGTAATGAAAAATTCTCTACCTTATAATAGTGTATATAATTAATCCTTTGACTTGAGGTTCCAAAGTGACCTTATATTTAGGTCCTTGTACTTTAATTTTGCTTCAACCATATAGTGGGTTGCCTGTGGCTTAGGTTGGGCACAAGCTACCTAAGTATAAAGATTAGTAAGTTTTAAGAAGGGATCCATTTCACCTATTTGTGAAGAATGGGTTGATCTTTTATGTATTATATGATGATTAATTTCAAAAAATCCATGCAAAAGGTGATATGATAATTTGGAAAAATTAGTTTTTCAAAGTTGAAGTCAAATTGGGAATCAAACATCAAAAATAGATATATAGTTATCAAGACTATTATGGAACCAACAAATATCTTGCCCTAGGCATCTTTTGTGAGATAGAAAATGGAAGGACCATATTTGCATGGTAATTGTTAGCGTTAATAGGTCACCCAAAATTAACTCATTCAATTAATTAGCACTATAGGCTTGTACTAGATATCAACTATGGAGATTGGGTATTGTTCAATTAATATAGATTAATTGATAGAGTGATTAGTTTAAAAGAGTTTAAACTAATTGGAATATTTGATATGCAATAAGTCACAAAGAGTTGTGAGCCCATGTCTAATTAAATGGCAAACCTAAAGGGTTCACACACACAAGCCTAGAACACTCTAATTAGAAATGGAGAAATTATCTAAGGAGTCAGATAATTTAATTGGTCAAAGTTTAGAAAGAGACCAAGTTGACTAATTAAAATATGGTTACAATGGCTTGATTAATTTATGTGTTAAATTTAAAGAGTTAATTTTTTTGGAATAGTGCCCCGCAACTAAGTAGATTCATGTGTAATACTATTTTACTTGTAATACAATCTTGATTGAATGATATTCTTACTAAATATCTGTCTTTATCTTATGCTATTTTATGTTTCACTTACATTTGGTTGAAGCCCTCAAATCATACAAGAGTATAGGACTTGGTCATGCATATGATAGTAATCATGAAATAAGTCTCTACAGTTATGATTTTAAAATATACCAAGTCATAGAATCATATGAGACAAGGCATATACGATTCGGATAGACTCATATTAACGATGTATATTCTAAGGGGTTTGATATTGCTTCATTTCATGAGCAATTTATATGAGACATGGATGCATGTTAGTGGGTGCTTGTTAGAGAACAAGTTCACTGAGGACCCACCCAGAGAATCTACTAGATAGCTGTAGTAGCATGTCAGTAATGGCAAGTTCTCCAATTTACAATAGTGTATATAATTAGTCCTTGGACTTGAGGATCCATGGTAACTTTGTGTTTAGGTCCTTATACTTTGACTCTTCTTTGATCACATAGAAGGCCATATGGAGTTGAGATTGGACATGAGATACTTAAATATAGAGGTTTGTGAGATCTAATATAGGATCTATCTCCTTGTTGTTGTGATAAATGAGTGCATCTCCTATGTATTCTATAATGATTGATTCGAAGAAATCCTTATGCAAGGCAGTATGACAATTTGAAAAAAGAGTTTTTCAAAGTTGACATCATAAAAGGGAATCAAAAATTGGAAGTAGAGGCATAGTTATCGAGGCTATTAGGAAGTCAAAAAATATCTTACCCTAAGCATCTTTTAGGAGATAGGAGATGGAAGAACCATATTTGCATGGTAAGCATAAACTATAATGGTTTATTAAGAGATAATTCATTCATTCAATTAGTTAAACTCCATATGCTTATTGCTAGACATTGACTATGGAGATTAGGTACTCTTCAATTAATAAAGATTAATTGGAAGAGTATTAGTTTAAAGGAATTTAAAGTAATGTGAACATTTCAATATTCAAAATATCACAATGAGTGGTGAGCCCATGTCTAATGAATGGATTAACCTAATGAGTCACACACAAAAGGCTATAAGAAACTCTTATATGATATAAGGAATTTTCTGAGTTAGAAAATTCAAGCCTAGGCATTTTGGAGATAAGGAATGATTACCTATTTTAATTGATCATTTTTTCTTTGATGAGATCTTTCAAAACAAGAAAAACCCTCAACTTAGTGAAGTCTAAGTTTTCCAAAATATTAAATTAAATTAGATATAAATAAAAAGGAGTTTTAATTAATCAAAGCTTTCTACCAATGGAAGTTGACATGAGATGCTACCCTAATTTAGTGTTGGCCAATGAGTTGTGGGACATGAAAGCTATGCTCACTTTTTAGCATATGATGCACTTTAATTTAGAACTTACTATGGCATTATCTCATGAGTCGTGGAATAACATAGCAGAGTTTTTAATTAAAGATTGATTGGAAGGTACAACTTAACATTTGGTACATAGATATTGCAAGAGTCATTGGTCTACATGAAAAGTGAGGTAAAACATATTAAGGGTTGCATAGAGATGCAATTAGAAAAAGTTGCTTACCTTATGATTGTTTGTGGATGTCTCACTAGCCATGGTCCATGAATGGTGCCTTTTGGACCTTAGTTCTCATTAGGAATTGAGATTTCCTGAATTCCCTTAGGGGGTGAGGAATTTGATAAAATAGAGAGAGAAAAACATGCTTAAAAGTCCATGAACATGTTTTATAATATCAAAATTTAATTACAAGATTATATTCTATTTTCGCCTTTGTAAATTTGTGAAATCTCAATCAATAGATTAGAATCCACTAAATGTTATTTTGGAAATGAATAAACTTATCTGGCCTAACTTCTGCAATTGGCTAAGAAACCTCAAAATTATTCTTGACTTCGAAAAGAGAACCTATGTCTTTACTCAAAGTTCGTTAGACACCGTTGGTGATGATGTCAATGATGAAGCATGCAAAATGTTCGCTAAATAGGTAGAAGATGATTTTAAGATAGGTTGCCTCATGATGGCTCCTATGTCCAATAAGTTTAAAAAATCTGACGAAAGCATAAAGACTACTTCTGAGATTTATATGCACCAACAAGAGTTGTATAGAGTGCAATCTAGACAATAGCGGTACTCATTGTCTAGGGAGCTCTTTAGGACTAGAATGGCTAAAGGTGCTAGTGTTCATGACCATGGCCTCAGGCTGATTGGTCTTGTTGGCATCTCCTTAGAAGTTTTGATTATGATCCTTTGTAAGGAAATACTAGTTAGTAAATCTTATTCCTTATTGTATTTGCTGTAAATAACAAAAATGTTTAAAGAAATCAATATCACAAGATCAGTAATTTGCCTACTCAAATCATGCCTTAATAGAAAGAAGAAAAGCAATCATCTAGAAGTAAATAAGAAAAGTAATTGTTGGAACTTCCATAGAGAAATTTGCATGTTATAAAAGGAAAATTTTCATTGGAAGATAAGATATCAAGAATCAACATTCATTTATTTAAAAGATGAAGTACAAGATAAATCATGCCTTAATAGAAGGAAAAAAGCAATCATTCGAAAGTAAAGAAGAAAAGTAACCATTGGAACCTCCATAAGGAAATCTACATGCTATAAAAGGAAAGATTCCATTGGAAGACAAGATATCAAGAATCAAGACTCATCTATTTAAAAGATGAAGTCTAAGATAAGACATTCAAGCCTTTGTCAAAGTTCAAAACTCTATAGGATTTTACTTTGGAAGTTGTGCTGGAAGTTTGATTTTGCCTTCCATTATCCAATTTGTTAGAAGTTTCTGTGATAGAGATAGTTGCTTTTTGTTATTGATTTCTTATATTTTATCTTCACTATAGTTTCACATTTTTTCAATATAAGTGCAAGTTAAAATTTTAATCTTATATCCTAGGTAATAGATATAGGCTTGCCAAACCACTGTAAATTCTCGTGTTCATTTTATTACTTTCTTATATCTGTTTCTTTATCCTTTTAGATTTTTGAATATTATTCTATATCAAATATTTTGCAAAGTTGTTTAAGTGACAAAATTCTTTAATTGATTTAGAAAAAGATCAATTCATCCCACTTTTTGATCCTTTTTTTACTTTCAATTGGCATCGGAGCATTGGGGCTCACACAATAAGTTTTAACCAACTTGAGCTTAATCCATCCTAATTGCTGTATTTTTTTTTTATGTTTATGTAGAAGGAGAGTCAAATTTTTGTCCACCTTTGTTTGATAGAACAAACTACTCCACATGGAAGAATCAATTGAAGAGTTTATCATAGCTCTTGATTATAACTTATGGAGTATAGTCATTGATGGACCATTTGCTCCAAAGAACATGTCCCCCAAAAGAAGAAATGAACTTACTGCAGAAGATAAAAGAATGCTATCCATGAAAGCTAAAGCCAAGGATATTCTATCTTGTGCCTTAGTTAAAGATGAGTATAATCGAGTCAGCACTTGCTCCACTACAAAGGAGATGTGGAACATACTTCAACTCACCCATGAAGGAACATCTCAGGTAAAACAAGAAATGATAGCATTACTTACTCATCAATATGAAATGTTCTCCATGAAAACAAGTGAATGAATCAGCCAAATGTATGAACGATTCATGAAGATAGTCAACCCTATTTTGCATTAGGAAAAGTTGCATTAGAAAGTGAGCAAGTTTGGAAAATTCTGCAATTTTTACCTTGGGAGTGGACACCAAAGGTCACTGCAATACATGAGGCCAAAAATCTAGAAATTCTATTATTGGGAGAGCTCATCAGATTACTTACTTCTCATGAAATGACACTCCTATCCAAAGAAGAAAGTTCTAAAGACATAATTAAGAAAAATATTGCATTCAATTCAAAATATGCTAACTAGAATTAAGATTCAAAGGATCTAGATGAGGATACCCTAAATGATGAAATTACAATGATCACAAAATATCTCAACAACTAATACAAGCAAGAATTTCTTTGAAAGAGACAAGAAATCAAGATCTAGAAGAGGTAGCATTGATTATCGACGACCTGAACAAATTATATGCCATGAATGTCATAAAGTTAGCTACAAGAAACCTAACTGTTCAAAGCTTGAGAGAAATTCCAAACACAAGAGAGTTCTAAATCCCGAGCAATGACCATCATGTATGATGATTCAGATTCTGATCAATTTGACAATGAGGACAATTATCTTATGGCTAATCGACAGGTAACTTTTCTTTCCTAAACAAGTTCCAGTAATTTTGAATGTGAGAATACTAGGTTGCATGAGGAGTTTCAAAACCAATTAGCTGAACTTCAAAATGAAACAAACTCTCTCTACTACCAAATAAAAATTATTCTTGATGCAAAAGCTGAGCTTGTTCAGAGTTATAACAAAATAATCCATAAGGATATAGATGCAAGAAAAAGGCTTGTTAGGAAAGTTCAAGATCCTGAAAATGAGAACTTCTTTCTGCTAGAAGAGAATTAAAAACTTGAAGAGAACTATTAAAGGAAAAAGAAAAATGGGGGAACCTAAGATTCAATATGTTAGAAATAGAAAACTGAAAATCTATTATACTTGTGAAAGAAATGGACATGTTTGTTACAAATGTCCGATAAAAAATGACATTGGAACTAAATACGTATGGATTCCAAAGTCTAACAAACAAGGACTAGGTACTACGTGGGTACCTAAAATATTGATACATTATGATGCAAGATCCATTCAAGAAGAATAAAAAAGACAATTGGTATTTGGATAGCGGATGTTCCAAACACATGATCGGATATAAATCATTTTTCACAAGCCTACAAGACTTCAGTAAAGGAAATGTCCTATTTACTAACAACACAAAAGGTAAAACATCGATAAAGGAACAGTTGAAAAAATGGATGGAACTTCTATTCAAAATATCTAGCTGATAGATGGCTTTAGATATAATCTTCTAAGCATCAGCTGCCTTTGCGACAGTGGGTATCAAGTACAATTCAAACCTTCACACTACATTGTTATGAAGAATGACAAAATCATCTTATTTGTTGTTAAGGATAGAAATATTTACTGCATTAACTTGGATGATTTGTGTAGCCAAAATGTTGAGTGTTTGGCAGCTTTTGAATATTCTAGTTGGACTTGGCATAGATGGCTTGGGCATGCTAACATGAAATTGCTTGACCAGCATGTTAAAAAGGATCTTATTAAAGGGATTCCCAAAATTGCATTTGTCAAAGACAAAGTGTGTGATGCATGCATTAAGGGAAAACAAACCAAAACTTCTTTCAAACCTATAATGATATCTCCTCATCGAAACCCCTTGATCTCCTCCACACTACAAAAAAAAATGTGTTATTTGCCACCTTATTTTTGCTTACTCTTGCTAAACCATAAGGAATAAATTTTTACCTACGCTTTAAACTGTATAGGCATTAAAATTTTTTAAAGCCTACGGTTAAGAGTAAACCATAAGCATTATGTGCTTATTACTTATGCTTTTCCAACTGTAAAGAATAAATTTCAATTTGCCTATACTTTAAAGCTAAATCATAGGCAATACTCAATTATTACCTACACATTTGTAAGCGTAAAGAATAAAATTTTAAATTATCTATGCTTAAGAATTAAATTGTAGGCAATACTTAGTTATTACCTATGCTTTTATGATAGTAAGTAATAAAATTATTTTCTTTTAATTTCTTTTCTCATAATATTTTCTTATTTACAAACACTTTTAAAGTCTTTTTTGTTATTTTGTTCACAATAATAACAAATTCTTTTATTTATTTTTCATTCTCTCCTTTTTTTTTTAATTTTTTTATCTAAATTTCTTTTTATGTAAATTAGTGGAACTACTCCTCGCGCCCTAACAAATTGAAAAGAAATTCTCCTGCCTAACGCGCCACCGCTGCACCATCATTGTTGCCAGTTGCATACTTGCTGGAATCCCTCCATATTCTTAGTCATTTTTGTATGAAAATTCAAAGCTCAACAAGAATTGGTCTTGAAGGCATGGTATGTGAGTACAATCTGTTGTTCCTCGAAGAATCTGTTCTCCATTTTCAAGCATTTTCCTTTTCTCTTCTATAAGTTTATGATATATGTTTAATTTAATTATTCTAGTTAAGAGGATACATGTTGATTTGGTATTATTTCTTGTTTCCATTGAAGAGTTTTGAGATGTTTAATTTAATCAACCAAATTAAGCGGATAATTTTCTATAAACTTTTCTCGAGATGTTAATTTTTTATGTTAATTCTTGATTTCAATTTTTATTTTTGAAGGCGCTGCCATTGCTTTTTTTGTTTTAGATTGGGAACCTCACTTTTGGGTATACTTTCACTAGCAATTTCTCCTTTTCTCCCAAACTTGTGGGAACCTTGCTCCAAGGTAATTCATGTCTTTGTTGAATTGTATTTGACTATACTTTTGGATTCTCTAGTTTACTTGTGCATTATACGAATTAGCTGATGTTTTTGAATATGTGGGCTGTAGGAACATTTTGCTTATGTATCTATTTGTTTAATGTATTGAATTTGTGATTTTTCACTTAATCTTTTACTTTCAATTTGCATAGCTCTCAATTCTTGGTTTTCATTTGATTATTGTTTGGTTTTTATATCTACTCACTTTTCAAATTTGAATACGTAGTTGATCATCAAGCAACAAAATCTACTGTTGCAAGCATCTATATGTCAAAGGGGGAGGGTGCGATGCAGATTGATCATTGAAACTAAAATTCATAAACTCCAATTCAATTTTACAACATAAATTATTTCCACTGTAAAAACTTAACTCCATAAAAATACCAAAACTATTATTGATGTGAAGGTAGATAATTTACTGATTCATTAGATGGGACTTCTACTGGATTCATGGGTTTTTATTTACAATAACTACTTTGGCTCTTCTTCTTCTTCTTCTTCTTCCTCTTATATTAAGTGTACTTTAGACCTTAACCTTTAATTAATGCCACCAAATTTTCATAAATAGCCACAGTTTTTGCTTCCACTAATGAAAATTTCTGGCAAATTCATCAACTTGTCCCACAAATTTTGTAAATTTTAGTGAATATATTACACTATGCACCTCACGTGAAAATTGTAATAAAATAAATCTTTATTTAATTATATAAAGTTGAGTTTTGTATTTCATATGATTTTTACGATTTATTTTTAAAAACCTATAGTAGAACCATAAAATCATAGCATGTACTTTTTTTTACCATATTGTTTCTAGTAAAGTAAAAAGTGTTGTTGTAAAGAGCATATTTTTCTATAGTGGTACATTTTGATAATTTAACTTAAAAATTATCGCATCATTATCTGTTTGTAATAAAAGAGTTTTCGTGTGAGCTTAATTGTTTTAAAATATTTTGTAAGATGTTTGAGCCTTTATAACTCTAAATTTGACTGTTAAAGTTTTTAGAAAAAAGAGTTTACATTTTAGAAAATAAGACATTGAAATTTTATAGTTTGTTTATAATTAAAGAATTTCTAACTTATCTCCAAAATTTTTTAATGCAAACACATTAATAAATTTTTTTATGTTTTGAAAATAGTAAAAAAACTTATAACATTTTTATGATAAATTTAGCCAAATAATACCTTATGTGGTAGTGTCTTTAAATTGGACGCATGTGATATAAACTTTTCTAGATCCATATTTCAGTCACTCATTCATCTCAATAAACTTTTAAAAGGCATCAAATGTCTAGTGGGGCTCCTATGTTGTTTTAGTTAGTCATATATGGCAACTATTTATTGGTTATTGTCCTGTTTGTAAGTCTTAAATTGTTGGTACCATATAGCTAATCAAGCATATCAACTAACATAGTAGCTAGTTTTGTCCGAAAGTGAAAATAAAAATAAAAAGCAGTTGTTAACAAAAATTTAGAGGGATACCCTGGTAGCATTTAAGAGTGAATGGTTTCCAAAAATTAGGGTTTCGAAAGGCCAAAAACTTACATAATATTTACATAAAATCTAAAGCTTCATGGTTTTGCTATCTTCCCCTCCTTCTCCTTCTTCTGTACACTATCTGTTACATTCTTAATCCTTGCGTTTGCAATATCTCATATGCTGAAGAAATTGGCCTATTTTGTCTTGATGCAACTAAGCTTTTGGTTGTTACATTCTTTCTCTCAATGCAAAATTTTTATAAGGTGATTAGTGTGAGTTTGTGTATATGTATTGGTTTTTAAAAAAAATTTAAAATGCATTTTAAGAAATTAATTCTTCACTAATCAAATTCAAAATAGGTTGATTTTTCGGTTAATTTTCTTCTTTTCTTTTGGTTAATTTTTTAGCAACTTGAAGCAGTTGTAGAAAAGTTCTATAGTACCCTAAGCAGCATAGTCCAATTGCTTGAGGGCACTTGTTGAAGCATACTTGAAACAGGTAAGACTTATATGCACTAGTAAATTACAATAATTGCATGATCCTGAATGTGCCTCTCCTTGTTTTGTTATTTTTAAATTAGTGTTCATTAATTTTGATATTATTACATAGCACTGTTCTAAAAGTTTCTAGGTTGAATATGTTAGAAATGTGCCTGTGATTATTTTCATGCTTTAGTTAGAACAAATAAAATACTTATAATAGATTCTTTTGTAGGTAATGTCTAGATCTAGTGCTCATTTGAAATGCAATGATGACTTTCATGCTACACTTAATCATATCCATGATGATTAGGTAATTGTGTTAAGGCATAATATATATATTTTTAATTATATTATAATGTTATGCATATTAATCTAAGCCAATAGTATGCAATAGTTTTCATTAGTGTTTTGTTAAAATGATCCGCTGTAAAAGTGTGTTTGTCTCTTATGAGTGGTTGTGCTCCAAGTACATCTAGATGTTCCAGCCATGTTTTTTTTGTATTTGTTATTCTATTTATATTATAATATTCTACTATAAATTGAGTTTTTGGTGTGATTGAATTATACTTGATAATTTCATGTTGTGCAAAATTTGTGCCTGTTGCCCATGTAGTGTATTTGAATATGTTTGTTATCATCACCAAATATGTAAGAAAAACTTTGAATAATTTTGTTGTGTCATGTTTATAACTTGAAATTGTTATATATATGGAATAGTGATATACGTATGCTTATTATAATATAATTTCTATTTATGCTTATTGATTCGGTTTCTTAACAAATAGTGATGTAACGACTATTAGCATTTGCTCATTTCACTCTCCATGTTAAGGTTTACTATATTTTTTCTTTCTCCATGTTAATGTTTTTAGTTTGACATAATGCTATTTTTCTCGAAATAATTGACATATTAGATTATGTATTATATTGTTGTACACAATTTCAAGTAGCTTGTGCATTCTTTCTTGATGATGATAAGGGGATTTGTGATGAGGATGCTCTAGAACTTTTAGGAAGAAATAAGAAACTAATATGATGGATGGTTGTCAGATGACTTTGATTAGTGATACTTTTTTCTTTTTACTCTAATGGTTGTGTAATTTTAATTTACTTGTGGAACTATTGCTGGACTTTGAGTTGATTTTAGGATGATGAACTACATTAGTTATGACTCTACGCTTTACCTGATATTCAATGGATAGTAATATTGAATATTTTCTTGAATTAGTTGGAGTTGATTGATGAATATTAATATATTTGAAATTTATTATTTGAATGAATATGTAAACATGTATAAATAATATTTTCATAATGTAAAAAATGAGGGTAATTGTTTAAAATATTAATTAGAGTATTGGCTACTGATATGGGATAGCCCAACAGGCTCAACAGGCCCCTTTTTTACAAAACACACAACTCGCGAGATCCAATGTTAAACGA
>JACGDI010005831.1:874467-930580 GCA_014898725.1 Jacaranda copaia
AGTATCAACTTAATCCACCGGACTTCCGGACCATTCAGCTCATTGCAGCATCAGCTACAGTTAGGAAACCGTAGTTAAAATGCTTGCACTTTTTCACCATTACATGCTTGGACAGTAAAGAATAGTTATAATATTACCTACACATTTCTAGAATGTCTCCAATAGGGTTGGCTAATAAATTAACGTAATGCCTACATTTTTTTCAAAGCATAATCAATATGCATAATGGCTATGGTTTTGCATTCCGTAACCATTATTTGTAAAATTTTGCCCACTTGTAAAAAACCATCACCAAAAAGTTGCAAAACCATAGCTAAAGCTTTTGCTATGGTTTCCAAAGCATGGAAAAGTATTTGCCACTGCTACAAGTGCTATGGTTGCCAAAGCATTCATAATCATTGTGAATAAGTTATTGCCTATGCTTTGCACTTTTTCACAATGGTTAGGCAACCATAGCGAAAAATTGTAGTGCCACCTTGATCTTTTGGACCTATGAAAACATCTTCTCTAGGTGGGAGCAAATATGTTTTTGTAATTGTTGATGATTTTTTTGTGATTTACCTGGGTTCAATTTTTTTCTCACAAAAATGATGCCCTAAAATTGTTTGTATCTCTTGCTAAGAAAATCCAAAATGGAAAAATGTGTTTCACTAAAGACATAAGGAGTGATCATGGAACGGAATTTGATGATAATGAGTTTATGATCTTTTGCGACGAAAAGAACATTCCCACAATTTTTCTGCCCCAAAAACACCACAACAAAAAAGAGTGGTAGAAAGAAAAAACAAAATTCTTCAAGAAATGGCACAAATAATGTTAAATGAATATGAGTTGCCTAAATAATTCTAGGAGCGGCTGTAAATACCACATGCTATATTACCAATAGAGTTTTTCTCAAACCTTTTATAAAAAAAAAAATGCCTTATGAACTATGGCATGGTAAAGTACCAAACATCTTATACTTTTGTGTATTTGGTTGCAAATGCTTCATTCTGAATGATAGAGATAATCTTGCTAAATTTGATTCTAAATACAATAAAGGCATATTTATGGGATATTCAGTTTATAGCAAGGCTTATTGAATTTTTAATAAGAGAAAAAGAACCATACAAGAATTCATACTTGTTTTCTTTGATGAGACTAATCCTCTTATTGCCAAATATACTTTAAGCATAGAATCTACAGGTATTGATAGCATCATTATAACAGTATAACAAGAAAATGAGGCTGAGATGGAAAGTTCCAAAATTATTGATGAAATCTCACATAGAACTATCAATGAAGGAGATGAAGAAAAGGTGCAAAAGTTCAAACATGCATGGATTCATCCAACCAATAAAATAATTGGGAATCCAAAAGCAGGAATAATGACTTAATGAAAGATAAATGAATATGATATCGGTAATATTATTTTTTTAATCACTTATAGAACCTGTCGATCTACATAATAACAAGTACTGGAAAAATGCAATAGAGGAGGAACTTTCCCTGTTTGACAAAAATAATGTATGGAACTTACTAGAAAGGCTTACTGATAAATTAGTCATAGGAACCAAGTGGGTTTTTCAAAACAAATTAGATGAGAAAGGAATCGTGGTAAGAAATACGGTAAGATTTGTTGCGAAAGGTTATTCACAGCAGGAATGTAATGATTTTGATGAAACATATGCACCCGTAGCACGATTAGAGTCAATCCGCATATTGCTTGCATATGCATCTTACAAATATTTTACCATTTTCCAAATGGATGTTAAAAGTGCATTTTTGAATGGATTTATTAATGAAGAGGTTTATGTTGAACAACCACCAAGATTTGAAAATTTTAACTTTCCCAACATGTCTTTAAACTATCTAAAGCATTATATGGTTTAAAACAAGCCCCTGAGGCCTAGTACAAAAGGCTAAGTACTTTTCTTCTCTCTAAAGGATTTTCCATGGGCACCATTGACACCACTCTTTTCATAAAGAAAGTTGATAATGAAATGTTAATGGTACAAATTTATGTCGATAGCATCATATTTGGTGGTACTAACCATTCTTTTTGTGATGAGTTTGCAAATTCTATGAAAGTGAGTTTGAAATGAGTCTCATGGGAGAACTAAACTTCTTCCTTGGACTACAAATCAAACAAAGCTCATGTATATTTATATGCTAAGAAAAATATACAAGGGAACTAGTTAAGAAGTTTGGAATGGAAAACTGCAAGAAAACATTATTTCCCATGGCACCTAACAAGAAACTTGAGGCTGATCCAAAATAAATAGGAGTTTTAAAAATAATGTACCAAGGAATCATTGGAAGTTCACTCTATCTTGCTACTACTAGACCAAATATTCTGTTCTCAACAAGCTAAAGTGCCCAATTTCAAGCAATCCCAAGGAATCCCACCTCAGAGCAGCTAAGCGAATATTAAGATACTTAAAGGGCTCTCATCACTTGGTATTTGGTATCTTCACTCAAAATATTTCTCTCTTGTTGGATATTTTGATGTTGGCTATGCAAGTTACAAGATCGATCGTAAAAGTAGCACAGGAATCTGTTAATTTCTTGGAGAAAGATTGGTAAGTTGGTGTAGCAAAAAATAAAGCATTATCGCACTATCAACAACCAAAGCAGAATATATTGCACTTGGAAATTGCTGTACCCAAATTCTCTAGATGAAACAAACTCTCTAGGATTATGGTATGAATTTTTTTAACATACCTATTAGGTGTGATAATATTAGTGCTACTAGTATTACAAAAAATCCTGTCCATCATTCCAGAACCAAGCATATAGAAATTAGGCACTATTTCATAGAAGATCATGTAACTAGTGGTGTTATTTGTATAAATTACATGGAAATTAAGTTCTAGTTGGTAGATATCTTCACTAAAGCTCTTTCTGATGAGTGTTTCACTTTTCTTAAGAATCGGATGGGCATAATCTCCTTTCTCACCAAAATTCATAACTAAGGCATATTCTTCTCCTTCTCGTGCTAATAATTTACTCTTTTTGATGCTAAAAGGGGATATGGTTATCTAGAACTGGAACATGAAACTCTCTATTTTGTGGAACTAAAACTTTTATTTTGTTTTTTAGTTTATATTTTGTGGAACTAGAAACTCCTATGATTATTGACCCTTTTTGATGCTAAAAGAGGAGATGGTTATCTAGAACTAGAACATAAAGCTCTCTATTTTTTGGAACTGGAACTTCTATTTTGTTTCTCAGTTTATATTTTTTGGAACCAGAAACTCTTGTGAAAACTATTTTGCTAAATGGTTTCTACTTAAAATATGTAGAAATAATACTCTTTGTTCAATATATGTCTTTGTGAAATTATTCTTACTGATGTTGGAAATTTTATTTAGGGGAGAAGGCTATGTGAACCAATTTATGTCAAACTATTCGAGTTTTGATCCAGATTTTACTTAAATTCTTAATCATTGAATTTAGAAGATCTATATTTAATTTTGTGAACTTTGGAGATCTTGAAGCTAGGAAAAAGTTGTTGTTTCTCTACTGTGCTGGTTTTTGGCATATTCTAGATTCGTGAAGTGTTCACAATTCTCTCATTGAAAATTAGCAATTCAAAGTAATTCTCTAACCAAATCTAGGTATATAGAATGTTTAGATCCTTGTTAGATTGAGTAGCCTAATTAATCTTAGCATTTGAAATTTTAATTATTGGATCCTAGTACTACTCTTACCTTTAATGTTCGATTCCCCTATATGACCTCAACTTTAGAAAACTCCTTTTTCAAATTGTCATACTACCTTGTGCAAGGATTTTTTGAATTGATTATTATAGAATATATAGAAAATGCATTCGTCCTTCACAACAACAAAAAGATAGATCCCATCTTGGATCTCATAAACCTTTGTACCTAACAAGCTCATGCCTAATCTCAACCTCAGATGACTTGCTATGTGGTCGGAGAAGATTGAAAGCATAATGACCTAAACATAATGTTACCATGGATACTCAAATTCAAGGACTAATTATATACCCTAGTGTAAGCTAGAGAATTTGCCACTATAGCTACTTAGTTGATTCTCTAGGCAGGTCTTCAGTGAACTTGTTCTCTAATAAACACCTATTAACATACATCCATGTCTCACATAGATTTCTCATGAAATGGAGCAATATCCAAGTCCTTGGAATATGCATCGTTAGTGCAAGTCTATCAAAATTTTAAATGCCTTGTCTCATAAGATTCTATATGACTTGAACATTTAAAATCACAATCATAAAGACTTATTTCATGATCACCATCATATGTGTGACCAAGTCCTATAGTCTTCTATAACTTAGGAGCTTCAACTAAATGCAAGTGAAGTATAATAAGCATAAGATGAATATAACCATTTAAAATGTCATTCAATTAAGGTTTTATCACAAGTAAAATAGCATTTACATGCCAATCTAATTACCTGTAGGGAAGTATTCCAATAAAAAGAGGTCTTAACATCTATTTGCCAAATTTAGTAGTCGTGGTAAGCGGCTATGGCAAGTATACTCCTTATAGACTTAGGTGTAGCAATCGAAAAGTTTCATTGAAGTTAATACCAAGTCTTTAAGTATAATATTTTATCACTAGTCTAGCCTTAAATGTCGTAATCTCTCCATCAACTCCTAGCTTGCGCTTGTAGATCCAATTGCAACCAATGGGCACTATACTCTCTAGTGGATCTACCAAAGTCCATACTTTGTTAGAGTACATAAAGTCCATTTTATATTTAGGGCCTCAAGCTAATAACTTGAACCTGTGTTCGACATAGTTTCCCCATAATTCTTTGGATCACTATCTATTAGCCCATCTTGTAAAGGAATTCGAACATGTTGAGTTGTTTCTTAATTTGATTTGACCTTATAAGAAGTTGTGTGCTAGGCTCGAGATGCTTTTTTACTTCTATCGCTTATGGTATAGTATGATCACCTTGAACTTCATCAAGTTCAACAACTCTTTTATCTAATAGAAACTCCTTTTTCGAGAAAAATGGTGTTCCTTGAAATAAACACTTTTTGTTCCAATGGAACATAGACGTAATAACCCAAAGACTCTTTTGGGTATCCCACAAACTTGCACAAGGTACATCTCATATCCAACTTGTCTCCCACTAGTATCTTGACATAGTCGGGAGACCCCCAAATGCTTAGATAAGAGTAAAAGGAGGCTTTGCCAAGCTACATCTTATGTAGTTTCTTTGGCACCAACTTTGAGGGTACTACATTTAGTAGCCTAGCAATCATCTCAAGGGTCTTTTTACAAAAAGAGATAGGGGCATCGGTGAAGCTCATCATGGACTGTAACATGTCTAACAATGTATGATTTTTTTCTCTCGACTACTCTATTTTGTTGGGGGTGTACTGGGTGGAGTCTACTATGAGATAATTCCATTCTCTAGTAGATAACCCAAGAATTCGATACTTAAGTATTCTATTCCTTGATCCAATTGAAAATTTTTGATACTAAGTCCTAATTGCTTTTCTACTTCATTCCTATACGTTTTGAACTTTTCAAAGGCTTCAGACTTATATTTCATAAGATACACATGCTCGGATTGAGTGAAATCATTGGTGAAGGTAATAAAGTAAGAATAGCCTCCTCTTGCACTAACTTTTAGTAGAGCACACACGTCCATATAGAATAAATCCAAAGAACTTTTGGGTTGCTCTATTTGTCTTACAAAGGAGCTTTAGTCATTTATCCTTTTAAACAAAAGTTATAACTAGGTAAAACCTCTAATCCACTAACATTTAGTGATTTGAGGGCCACTAACTTGTTTATCTTATTCCTGAAAATATGTCCAAGTCTAGCTTTCTAAAGGTATGCATTTTCTTGGTTATCTAATTTTCTTTTGTTACTTTGTTGAATATGTATAAGTGATGGTTGAGAATCTAAAATATACAATCCATTACTTATTGTACCAATAGCAATCAAAGAACCATTCTTCATTGTTGTTAATTTCCCATTTGAGATAAATAAATCAAATCCTTCATTGTTTAAAATGAGAATTGAAATGATGCTTTTCACAAGACTTGGTGCATAGAATTGAGGATCAAGTACAATAGTAGAATTCCCTAAACCTAACTTCATTATGCCTTCAACCTTGGCTACAACCTTTTCACCATTACTAAGGCAGAGAATCAAATCCCTATCCCTTAGACTCTTTCTTCTTTGCATTCTCTATAATGAATTATAAAGATGAAAACTACATGCAATATCAAATACCCATGAGGAAGAATTGCTTATTAAGTGCACTTCAATAAAGAATATACACTTTTTAAAAGTTGCTAGATACTTTATGCAATTGCACTTCCATTGGCCTGTCTCGCTACAATAGAAACAAGTGGCTTCTTTCTTTTTTCTTTCTTTTTTGTAACCCCTCTAAACACCTTTAATGGTTGTTTCCCCTTTGAAGAGCTCTTTTTCTTCTTATCCTCTTTTTCCTTACCTCTAGGGTATTTCGATTAAGAGAAGAAAGCAATCATTAAAGGCTTATCTTTCTTCGTTGTCGTCTCTATGATTATCAATATGTTGACTAGTTCATTGATTGTGACTTTTTATTTTGACATGTTAAAGTTCACCACAAATTAATCAAATGAGATCAACAAGGATTGAAGAATCAAATCCACATAGAGGTCATTATCTATGACTACTTCCAAATTAACAAGTTTCTCAATAAGATTATTCATCTTGAAACCATGATCATGGACATTAGACCCCCCAATCATCCTAGTCCTAAAGAGCTCTTTTGATAGCATATGTCGTTCGTGCCTCGTTTACACACTATACTACTCTTATAGGTGTAAATGAATTATAGTGGCACTTTTCATGTTTCATGAGACTTTTGGAGCACATTGGACATGGATGCCATCATGGGGCAATGGGTTTGGAGGTCATCCCATACCTATTTCGTGAATATTTCACAGGCCTCTAGATTGACATCCTCACCAATGGTATCTGATGGACTTTAAGTTAAGACATTTGTCCTTTTGTCAGAATAAAGAACAATCTTAATGTTTCTTAGCCAATTGTGATATTTCAGCCTGGTTAGTTTATTGATTTCCAAAATGATGCTTAAAGGATTTTTAGCCATGCTTGAGATGTCACAAATCTACATAAGTGAAAAAGAGAATATAAGCATTTGATTGAATTTGATATTGAAATCATGATTATGGTCTTTCAAGCATGTTTTCCTCCCACTATCTTATCAAATTCCATACTCTCTTAAAAAATTTGAGAAATCATATTTCCTTAGTGAAAATTAAGGTCCATAGGAATCATTTATGGATATACAACTTGTGGGACTTCCACTAATGATCCTAAGGTAGGTAACTATTACAAATTGCATCTCTATGCAATCTTTAATGTATTTTGCCTCAATTTCCATATAGACCCATGACTCGTGCGACATCTATACTACTAAGTGTTAATTCAAACCTACCAATCAATCTTGAATTGTAAATTCGATTATGATCATTCCACGACTTATGAGATAATGTCATAGCGAATTAAATTAAAGTGTATTTTATGCTTAAGTAGTGATCAAAGCTTTCCACCAATAATATCTTCCATGACTTTGGGCTGAGACAACTTTGGGGTAGTATCTTATGCCACTTACCTATTGGTAGAAGGCTTAGATTCTTAAACTCAGATTCAATTTGACTTAATATTTTTTGAACTTAAACTCTTCTAAATTGAGGGATTTGATTGCTTGGAAGATCTCATCAAATTTTATCTTTGCTTATTTAGGTTCTCTACCCTAAATATGCATTATCATACATCAATAGGATAAAGAAAGCATAAATAAGTAAATAAACCTAGCATGCACTTAAGGTTGGGATGAGCATAATCCTTAACCAAGTAGTACACTTAAAGTATGTGCACTACTTAGTTAACTTAGGTAGGTTGATTGAATTAATAGATCCCATCTATTACATGAATATATCACATACATTCATGGCTCTTCAAGCCTTCTTGATCCTCATGGCTTCCCTTGCCTCCTTGCAATAATTTACAAAAGTAAAAAAAACCTCACCTCCGAGAGTTCTACCTCTCATAACAATTACAATGTAGAAAATCAAGAGGCATGGAAACTCTATTTAATGCAACCTATTCAATCAACATTGAACTTTTAATTAAACCAAATTAAAGGCTCATGTTCATCCCACACATCCATCATCTATTCAACAATTAAATAAACAATAGCTAGAATTGGCATTAAATCCATTAATTATGTGCTTATCACATAAACAATTAATTAGAGGAAAAATTAAGCAAATCTCTTATGCATCTCAATTTTGCACAAGCTTGAAGTGTATAGTTAAATTTGATCTTAAAAGCTAACAAGAATGTCCAAAATTACATTAAGCACTTACACAAAAATTATGAATCAAAATTTACATGAAAGAATAAAGTTAGAAACACACAATTGCACAAATGGGGCCAAGATGACCTCAAGGTAGCCTTAGCACACTGTTGTTTGTGGCCACCCACCCAGACGTGTGGCAGGTGTGCACAAGGCACATTTGCTACTTGCTGGGTTGGGCAACCTGGGCAGCATCTTTTGTCGAGTGGCATAAAGCTTGCCTAGTCCCTATCTTTATGTAATTTTTGTGCTCCAAACTCCATGGACACCTTCATAACTTAATTTCACACAAATTTTGACCAATTTTCAAATTACAAAACCTTTAAAACTAGAAATTGAAGTGCTTCAAAAATTGAATCTAAGGAAGAACTATTATTCTTCAAGCAACATCAAGTAACTCCAATCCAATTAGATCCAAAAATTGCCAAAACACCTTGAAGCAATAATCAACATGCTAAATCAACATTTAACATAATAGGATTTGAATTAAGACTCATGCCAATGTATGAAATTCAAAATTAAACAGATATTGATATATTTCAATTCAACACATATAGAGCCACATGCAACAACTCCAAAATCTTAAATGCAATAATTAAATCAATAAATTTGAGTACTCAAATCAATTCATTACATTAATCAATCCAAAAAATCCTAAATTAGGCATAAAATTGGTTCCGATACCACTTGGAAGAAGAAGAGATGCAAGGATCCAAAATAATTGCAAAAATAAGCAAAAATTAACTAGAAAATCCTCAATCCAAGGATCTTATTTCATGCCATAATTGAGGATTTAAATGCAACAGAAGTTACCTTAAATGAGAGATTTGAAGTCAATTTAGAATATCTTCTTCTAGAACTCTCTCTAGAAAGATCTATTTCTTCTTTTCCTTGAATTTTCTTCTCCACACCTAAGGCAAGCTACTCCAAAAAATTTTGTTGAGCAAAATGCCTCCAAGATGAAGAGGAATGAGTGGAAAATAGTGGCAAAGCCTCCAAAACTTTCAGTTATAAAAAACTCCAAAAAACCATCTTCTACTTGAAGGATATCAATCACCAACTCAAAGCACACTACATGTTGTGCCTCTAAACAAAATCCACACACCTAGAAGAACTTTTAATCCTCAATAAATTTGCCAGAAAATAGAGGAGGAATATAGTGGAAGAGGAGGAAAGGTGTGAGGAAGTTGAAGAAGAGAGAAGATTGTTAGAGAGAATCTCATGAGGTGGTTTCTCTCTATGCATGAGATCACTACTAATAGGCAACAAAAGAATTCCTAATAGCTGGCCATCAGGGGATTTTATAATGTAATTAGGAAGCTCATAGAAACTTCTATGGCACTTCCTCATGTTGCCAACTTGTATGCTAATTAGCTAGCATTTTTGGATTTTAATTTCTAAAATTAAAATGCCAACTCTCCAATTTTTTCTCCATGATTATATTCTCTTGCTAATTAAATTAACTTCTTAGTTTAATTAGATTAACTAAACTCTTTAAGCTAATCAAATCAACTTAATTCTTTAAGTTGACTTAACTAATTAAATTGCCACAGGGCACCAATTAAATTGACTTCTTAATTTAATTGGCTTAATTTAATTCTTTAAATTATTTTAATTAATTTAACACTTAAATTAATCAAACCACTATGACCAATTTCTTAATTATCCAACTAGGTCTCTCTCTCTCTCTCTCCAACTCCTTGGATAATTTCTCCAATCTAATTAGAGTGTTCCAGACTTTTGTGTATGACTCTTTAGGTTCACCAATTAATTAGACATGGCCTTACAACCTTTGTGATTTATAGAATTTTGAATATTCTAATTTGTCTAAATTCTTTTAAACTAGTCACTCTATCAATTAATCTCCATTAATTGAAGAGTGTCTCATCTCCATGGTCAATGTCTAGTACAAGCCTATGGAATCCAACTAATTCGATAAATTAATTGAGGGTGAACCATTGCTTCTTATAATTTCCGTGTAAATATGGTCATTACATTTTTTAGCTCTCAAAAGCAGCCTAAGGCAAGATATTTTTTAATTTCTTAATAGCTTCGATATTATGTATCTATTCTTGATGTTTGACTCCTCATTATGACTTTAACATTCGAAAAGTCCTTTTCAAAATTGTGATATCACCTTGTACAAAGATTCCTTGAAATCGATCATGTTAGCATACATAAACGATCAACCTATTCTTCATAGACGAGTTAAACAAATCCCATCTTAGAACTCACAAACCTATATACTTAGGCAGCTTGGACCAAACCTAAGCCTTAAGTAACCTACTATGTAGCCAAAGCAAAATCAAAGCATAAGGATCTAAATACAAAATTACTGTGGAACCTCAAGTCAAATGAGTAACTATATGCACTTTTATAAGCCAGAGCCACTATTGACACACCATTTTGGCTACCTCATGATTTCTCTAAGCGAGTCTTCAGTGAACTTGTTTTTTATCAAGCACCCACTAACATACATCTATGTCTAGCACAGATTGCCCATGAAATGGGGTAATATCCAACTCTTTAGAGTACACATCATTAGTACAAGTTTATTAGAATTTTAAATGTCCCATCTCATAAGATTCTATAACTTGGATTATTTAAAATCATGACCATAGAGACTTATTTCATGGTGACCATCATATGCATGACCAAGTCCCAAAGTCTTATATAATTTAAGGGCTCAACCAAATGCGTGTGAAGAAATCATAAACACATAAGATAAAGATGGCCATTTTATTGAATGTCAACCAATCAAGATTATTATAGGGAGTAGTTCCACATTCCAATTTAATTGACTTGTCGAATACTATTCCAACAATTCTTGCTACACATTACATTTGTAACTATAGCACCTATTTAAAATTCACAAAATTAGTTAAATGTTCACACAACTTCAAATAAATTTCTAAGTCCCCTGATGATCAATGAAGATATCATGCCATCAACAAGCATAACAAAGGCTCAGATAAACAAAAATGAAGCAAACACAACAACAAATAGAGATACACTTGTGAAGCTTAACAAGGACACCCTATGTGGACACCCAAGATAAAGAGAGCCCATCCAAGCATCAAAAATTGACACCCCCTTTGGGCACTTACTATAGGAACATGTTGTCAATGCCTAAAGTAGGCAACTAATAAAGAAAACTCGCATTGGTGAATTTTGCCTTCTAAGCCTCAATTCTTAAAGCACACATCTAGAGGAACAATGGGTATTCGATTAGTTAAGTATTTGTATGAATACAAAATGAGTAAAGTAGAATAACTTTATTGAAACCAAATGAAAAGTTTCAAAAAGATGTCTAATCTGTGGCCTCCAAAAGTGAATAACAATGTAAAATAAAAAATATGCTGAGTACTACTCAAGCTAACTAAAAAATGTTAAGTAACAAAATCTTAAACATGAATTCTACTTACAACCACTATCCTCAGCAGAGCATCTTTATTAGTATAGAGCCATTTTAGCTGGTCCATTCACCATAACTTCTGCTTTAGCTTCAGGACATTTCTCTAGCTCTCTAATGGTAAGATTAATTGGGATAGGAGGGTCTAACATTAACAATCTTCTATGGGATACCGCCTTATCTCGCTTAAAACACATTGGCAACTCTTGATAGTATGATCATAAATTACCACCACCTTTGCATCAACCACTTAAGCTACTCATCGGGACACTTAAACTCCTTCATTGAGTTATTGTAAATAGTATTTATAAGGGTCCTTATAGTAGCGAAGTATATAAATTTCTCCTCATTCTTTATCTCTTTTGCATATCTCTCTTTTGAGCACTTATGTTTCTTTAGTAGCTTGATTAACTCTTTCTCTTCCTGACTTCACTACTGAGTCATTTCAATTATCTCCTCCTTAAAATATTTTGCCATCATCATAGATTCCTCTACTTGGTGAGCTATCTACTCTACTAAGTTATGATGCAAACTCAATGGCAAACTTTAATTTCACAAAGGAAATACCTTAACATCCCTCAAAAATCTTAACTTTTATAATAAAGAAAAACAATATGGTAATATGTCAAACGTAAAAACCATTATGTGTCTAGCTAATAATTAGCCATCTAAAACAAGACAAAGAGGCTTATGGAAAGTATAGTTGTTAGGTGCCCTCTTGAAGATACCCACTAGGAGATATTCTCATAAAGAAATCATAGTTGCACCAAGTAAAAGAACTTTCAAAGCATTAAGTATCATCTTCTCAACATGACCCCCACATGCCACACAAAGTGACATAATATGATTGTATATCCTAAAAGGTTTTTGGTCCCTTGTGAGGCACTCTGAAAGGCTCCCAAAATAATTAACTCTGTATAAAAATCTAAGAGATGTTGGGAGCAGAGATCTTTGCTAACAAAATTTCTAAGTTATCTATTGAGCTCAAAGCTTCACCAAAAATCCTAAGGGATCTCTAGATCACAAAGCTCCATGAAAAAATCTAAGTTATTCATGGAGCTCTTATCAAAGATCCATAGTAATGACCAAAGCATAAACCTTCCTAAAAATTTTTAAGTCATGCCCTATAGCATCACTAAGGTGCTTAAACGTAATACTAGGTGCCTAAGTGCATTATTTGGAGCCTAAACATGTCCTTAGGTGCCTAAGCATATCACTGGGCACTTGAGCATGATTTTAGGTGCCTAGCAATTTTTGGTGCTCAAGTCCAGTGTCAAATGCCCGACTAAGCAAGTGTTGCCTCCTCGCACCTTGTGGACACCATCTCCTTCTATCTAGTAAGCATCATCTCTATATTAAACCTATAAAATCCAACCTCAACTTAGTTGGAGACTCTAACTTAGATCATATACCATTTCTCGATATCTTACACTTAAGACACGACCATCTTTCAAGTTGATATATCTTAGAAGCTTTTATTAACTAATAAGTTAGACAAAATTCCATAAAGATTAGAGTGAAATGAAATAAAGAAAAAATAGAAAAGATGTCACCTTGAAAATGCCTCTTAATCATTGACAAGACACATTCCTCACAACTATGCACTTGAAATTTATCTATATCTTTGTATGAATGCAAGACAACTAGCACGAAGTTGTTGGAACAGTGTGCCCTGTAGCTAATTAGATTGACATATAAAACTACTCCATTTATGATACAATCTTAGTTTAATGATATTCAATAAATGGTGATTTCATCTTATGAAATTTATGATGTTCTTCACATGTATTTGGCTAAAGACCTAAAACCATACAAGACTATGAGACTTAGTCATGCATTTGATAGTGATCATAAAACAAGTCTCTATAGTTATGATTTTGAATATTTCAAATTATAGAATCTTAGGAGACATGGCATTTAAGATTCAGATAGACCATATCTAAAACCTTAAACCATATCCAACTCCAAGAAGTTAAATATTGCCATATTTTATAGGCAATCCATGTAAGACATCGGTGCACATTAACACATGCTTGTTAGAGAACAAATTCACTGAAGACTCACTTAGAAAATCCATATGGTAGCTAAAATGGCTTATTGATAATGAAATATTATCTAACTTACAATAATGCATATAATTAGTTCTTTGACTTGAGGTTCTACAGTAACTTTGTACTTAGGTCCTTTTGCTTTAACTTTTTCCCAACCACTTAGCAAGTCACTTGGGGCTTAGGTTGGACACAAGCTACTTAAGTATAGAGGTTGGTGAATTCCAAGATGGGATTTGTTTCACTCGTTGTGAAAAATGAGGTAATCTCTTATGTATTCTATAATAATCAATTCTGAGAAATTCTTGCGCAAGGTAGTATAACAATTTAGAAAAGGAGTTTTCAAAGTTGAGGTCATAAATTAGAACCACACATCAATAATAGATGCATAATTATTGAGGCTATTAGAGAACCAACAAATATCTTACCATAGGTCTTTCTTAGGAGATAGAAAATAAAAGAACCGTATTCGCGTGACAATCATTGAAGTCAAGTGTAGCATAAAGATCCAATGAATAAAGCACACAAAATAGCTAAATTAAACTCCAACATATAGCATGAATTAGGCTCCAATACCACTTGAAAGCAAGAGTAGTAGTAGGATCTAATAATTAAAACTTTAAAAACTAAAATTAACTAGGCTACTCAAGCAATCAAGATCTAAACATGCAATTTATCTAGATTTGGTAAGAGGGATACATTGATAAGAAAATTTCCAAGGGGAAAATTGTGAATTCATGAGTCCAAAATCTACTGAAAACTGGCATAGCAAAGAATCGGCAACTTTTGTCTAGCTTATAGATATCTAAAAGTCACAAAATTAAATATGGAACTTCTCCACTAAATTATTAAGATCCTTAGAAAAAATTGAGTCAAAAATAGGTCTGGATCTCCTCAGAAAAATTCTCCAAAATTTCTACTCTGCACTGTAGATCTCTAAAGGAAACAACCCAAATGTTCTGCCTTTATAGTTATGATCCACACACCAATTGAATCTTCCAATTTGTTCTCACTATAATGTGGAATAAGAGAGGATAAAGATGATGGAGGAGGCCAATTTTCAAGTAGGGAAGAAGAACAAATGCAAAGCTTCAACACATGATGCAATGCATGGAGAGAGAGAGAGAGAGAGAGAGAGAGAGAGAGAGAGAGAGAGAGAGATTTTGGAGGGAAAATGCAAAGAATCTTATTCATCACTCCAATTGTTATATGAATGATCCACACTCTCTCTATATCTATATATAGAGGGTGGAAGGTGTGATGCAAGTTGGCATCACACCTTCCTTAAGGTGGGCAACCAACTTGATGTGCAAAGGTGGCAAATTCAAATTCAAGTCCAACTTGAATTTCATGTGCATTTTAATTTCATTTGGAATCTAATTTCAAATTAATTAAGATGCTAATGCAAAAAAAAATTCATTTAAATTTTCCTCCAAAAATTATTCTTCCCATTAATTAAATTAAATACTTTAATTTAATTAATTAACCTTTGATTTAACTCTTAAACCAAACAAGCTTAACTCAATCAATTGATGGTCACCTTGGCACCAATTAATTAACTCTTTAATTATTAGTCTAATTTAACTTCTCAAATTTGTTAATTAATTTAACACTTAAATTAATCAAGTTAAGATTGACTGTCAAATTGAACACTTTGAAAATTGATCACCAAGGAGGTATTTTCTAACACTTAGAAAATTACTTCATCAAGTTTGGAAGTTAATTGGCTTTTGTGTGTGACCCAATAGGTTCTACCATTCATTGGATGTGGGCTCACAACTCTTGTAATTTTTGAATATCATATATTTATATTAGTTTAAAACACTTTTAAACTAATTGACTCAATTCAATTAATCTCATTAATTGAAGAGTACTCAATCTCTATGGTTGATGTCCAACCTCAAAACCATAGAACCCAATCAGTTGGTCAAAATGAATGCTCTTGGAGAACCATTGTAGCTCTACACGTACCATGCAAATATGATTCTTCGGCCTTTTATCTCCCGAAAAAGGCCTAGGGTAAGATATTTATCTACTCCCCAATAGCCTCGATGCTATACTTCTATTCTCAATGTTCAATTCCATTGCGTGACCTCATCTTTGAAAAACTCTTTTTTCAAATTGTCACACCACTTTGAGGAGGGATTTCTAGGAATCGATCATTATAGAATGCACAGGAGATGTACTCGCCTTTCACAAAGATAAGGAGTTAGATTCCATCTTAGATTTCATAAACCTCTATGCCAAGTAGCTCATACCCAATCTCAATCTGAATGACCTGCTAGGTAACCAAGGATGAGTCAAAGCATGAGGATCGAAAATAAGATTACCATAGATCCTCAAGTCAGAGGACTAATAATATACACTACTGTAGGCTAGAAAACTTGCCACTCTGGCTATCTAGTGGATCTTTAGTACCTTGTTCTCTAACAAACACCCACTAATATGCACCAATATCTCATATGGTATTGCCCATGGAATAAGGCAACATCTAACCCCTGGATTGATGTATCGTTAGTGCAAGTCAATCTAAATCTTAGATATCCTATCTCATAAGATCTTATGACTTGAAATATTTAAGATTACAACTATGTACGACTTATTCCATGATCACCACCTAATGAATTGACCAAGTCCTGTAATCTAATGTGATCTAAGGGCTTCATCCAAATGCATGTGAAGTAATATAGAGTATAAGATGAAGATGGCTATATAAAGAATATCATTCAATCAAGGTTGTACCATGAGTGAAATAACTTATAAGGCCAATCCTATTGGCTTGTCATACACTATTCCAATAATAAAAAATAGAAGGCCTATACTTGTATGGCAATCATTGAAGTCAACTATAGCATAAAGATCCAATAAATAAAGCACAAAATAGCTAAATTAAACTCGGCTACTCTCAAAACCAAGGATCAAATCATGTTAATAATTCAAATTTGGAAGAAGGATTATCTTGATTGCTCAAAAATCCAATGTAGAGTGAAAGAACACTTGAACACTTCAAAATTGTCTTCCTTTGGTGCAATGGCAACTTAGCAACAATTGCCTAATCAAAGCACCTCCAAAATTTCAAAAATTTGGACACAACCTCCTCAACACCTTGGGGAAGCTCTAATAAAAAATTCAGCAAAAATTAAATCCTGCAAGCTCTGGAAAAGACCGCTCCAAACTTTCTGCCCTTGTAGTGGATCTCCAAAAGCTAAGCTATCCAATTGTCTAGCCTCTAATGTGATGATCCACACACCATAGGAAAATCTAAATCACTACTTAGTTGGAAAACTAAGGAGAGAAGAGAATGATAAAGGCCATTTTTAGGAGATAGGATGAAGAAGAAGTGTAGGACTTCAACATATGAGTTAATCACACAAAATTGGAGGAAAAAATAAAATCTAACAATTAGATGTGTAAATCATGCTTGTCTAGTTGTCTCTCTCCTATTTATAGGGAGAAAGACAGGCATGATGCAAGTTGCACGTGTGAAATGTTAATTTCACTTGCATTTGAATTTCATTTGAAAATTTTCCTCCAAATTAATTTTTCATATTAATTAAATTAACTCCTTAATTAAATTAATTGATCATAACTTAACTCTTTAAGTCAATTAGCTTAACTTTTTAAGTTAGCAGATATCAACTTAACTCCTTAAGTTAACTTGACCAATCGATAGTCATATAGCACCAATTAAATTAACTCCTTAATTCAAATGGTCTAATTTAAATCCTAAAATTATTTAGATCAATTCAACAATTGATTGATCAAGCCAAAATGGCCAAAAATTAACCAACCATTTTACCTCTATAAAATTTGCCAAGTGGAATTTTTCTAACTCTTAGAAAATTTCCATCATCAAATAGGATTTTCATTGGCTTTTGTGTGTGACCCATTAGGTTCTACCATTCATTGGACATGGCCTCACAACTCTTGTGATTTTTTAAATATCAAAATATTCACATTAGTTTAAACTTTTGCAAACTAATAACTTAATTCAATTAATTTTCATTAATTGAAGAGTACCCAATTTTCATGGTCGATGTCCAATCTTAAGCCCATGGTGCTCAACTAATTGCATGAAATGAATATGCTTTCAGAGAACCATTCTAGTTTTATGCTTGCCATGCAAATACAGTTTTTTCATCTTCCATTTCCAAAAAGAGGCCTAGGGCAAGATATTTATGGGCTCTTTAATAGCTTCAATAACTATGTTTCTATTCCTAATGTTTGGCTCCACTTTATGACCTTATCTTTGAAAAACTCCTTTTTCAAATTGTCATATTACCATCACAAAGATTTCATAGAATTAATCATTATATAATACATAGGAGCTGTACTTACCATTCACAATAATGAGGAGATGGATCCCATCTTGGATACCACAAACCTCTATGTCTAAATTGCTCATATCCAAGCTCAACCTAAAAAACTTGCGAAGTGGTCAAGGAAGAGTTAAAGCATGAGAACCTAAATACAAGGTTACCATAGATCCTCCAGTTAAAAGATTAATTATATGCACTAGTGTAAGTTGGAGAACTTGCCACTATGGCTTTCTAGTGAATTCTCCAGGTGGGCCTTCAATGAACTTGTTCTTTAACAAGCACCTACTAATATGCACTAATGTCTAACATGGATTGCTTATAAAATGGAATAATATCCAATTCCTTGGATTTGTGAATCATTAGTTCAAGTCTATTCGAATTTTAAATGCCCTATCTCATAAGATTTTGCAACTTAAAATATTTTTAGATCACGACCATATAAGACTGATTTCATAATCACCACCTAGTGCATGACCAAGTCCCATAGTTTTTTGTGATCTAAGGACTTCAAACAAATGCTAGTGAAGTCAAATAAGTATAAGATGAAGATCGCTATTTATAATGAATATCATTCAATCAAGATTGTATTATAAGTGAAATAGTTTACATGCCAATCTAATTGGCTGGGGGTACTATTCCAACAATCATAAGTGGAAAGGTTCCCTAGAATTAATTCATCCAATTGGTTGGTCTCTCTATACTTGTGCTAGAGACCAGCTATGGAGATTATGTACTCTTCAATTAATGGGGATTAATTGAAAGAGTGATTAGTTTAAAAGAGTTTAGACTAATTGAAATATTTTATGTTTAATAAATCACAAAGAGTTATGAGCTCATGTCTAATTATTTTGTGAACATAATAGGTTTCACATGAAAGCTTTAACCACTCTAGCTGGAATTGGAGAAATTATCTAAGGAGTTAGATAATTAGATTGGTCAAGTTTGGAAATGACCAATTGACTAATTAAGAGTTAGTAATCATGGCTTGATTAATTTAAGGAATTAAATCAATCAACTAGTTTAAGGAGTTGAAATAGGCCAATTAAATTAATTAACTTAAATTAAGGAGCTAATTTAATTGGATATGTGTGGCATTTTAATTAGTCTTATTAATTTAAAATTTAAGTTGGTTCAGTTAAATTAAGGGATTAATTTAATTAATTGAATAATCTAGTTTTGGAGGAAAATTTTGAATGGAAGAGTTCGTTTAAAAGAATTACTAAAGGTACATTGTACAAGCTGTTTACTATGGCTAGATAGTGTAACTAAAAAAAAAAATTGCTATGCTCTAAAATTCATAGTAAAATCTTTACTTTATGTAGCAAAAAGTTTGGCCCCACAAAAAGGGCTCCAAAACACTATAATAGAAAAGGATACTATTATTACACTTTTTTTTTGTACTTTTTTTTTTAATAAAAGTGTTAGTATAAGAATATTATTATTACAATTTTGAAAAAGTGTGGACATAGGTATTATTGTTCAATTAATTTTTTTCATTTCTATAAACACTATCGTTTTGCTATGGTGCTAACATAGCACTAATATATTTTTGGGTAAAAAGATGAAACGATATTGAAAAATGAAAAACCTCAACCTCTAATAGCTTTGAGCACCAATTCCAATCTTCTTCATGTAATCTCTGTGGTCTTCTCTCTCACTCCTTCACTCTATCCTTTTTTAACCTTAGTTTTACTTAGGAATTCTTCATTATCCACAACATAACCTTAAATCTTTCATTTTCCACAACCCATGCATTCTCCTTGTTGATTTACCTATGAGGTTTTAGTGATTATCTAGTGACGGCAATAAGATTATCTAGAAAAAGGTTTTTTTTTTCATTTTGTTTCAAGATGGACGCGGGAGTGGGAGTGAATTTGTATGCACGTTTTTTCTTTACCATGATATACACTTTCTGGTCGGAAAAAGCTTATATTTCTAATTCATCTTCATATTTTTGTTTCCTTATAATTTGTAACATCTAATATGGAACTAAAGATGTCAAACCTCCAATAGATTATCATGATTTACATCATGGTTTTGTTTATGTGTTAGTAGAAGGGCTTTGTTACATAGTTCTTTGAGATGACCCACTTTAGGGCTATTAGGTCTATACTTTCTAATTATTTTTGGGTAAAGTTCTCATGTTCAACCTATTTTCACAGATAGGGTTGGTTTAAGATAAGGGATTATTTTGGTGTTTTTTTATTGTAGGAACTGCAAACTAACAACAGCTAATTTCCTAGGAAAAATTAATGTAGCTCTATTTGGGTTGTCTATTTTGGTGTTTTTTTTATTGTTGCTGATTAGTGTTGATCTTGGTTAGGAATTGGGTGGATGGACAGTTGGGGTCTTAGTTAGTTCACGAGACGCTTATAGCTACCACAAAATTCATGAGTTTGTGACTTAGTTGCATAGTTTTTAGTATATAAAGAAGTTTGATTGGTACAAGTTTAATCTTGAAATTAGTGTTTTAGTTTTGTGCATATGTTTTATTTCTTATAGTAAGGTTTTGATTACTACAAATTTGGTCTAATATAGCTAAAAAAGGTGATTGGGGTATAAGGCTTTGTGTAATATTGAGTTCATTTGATGCTATTTGTACAAAAATATTGGGGAAATCAGTAAGGATAGCCCCAACATGGTCATCTTCTTCTCAAGAATCATTAGTCAGTTTATGTACCAGCTTTGTGGTTGTTGCAGAGTGTACCTATTTAGCTCTATAATAAATTACTCAAGTAAATTTGTTCACAATTAAAAATTTGAAAGTTTTCTTTAGAATCAAAATTATATAATATTACTCACTAAAATTATTCTATTCTCAATTAGGTTGACAAGATATAAACTATATGTTTATCTTACCCATTTCTTGTATACTACTAAATTTGCGAGGACAAAGTTGTGGCAGAAATCTAGATAGTTGGCCTTAAGGCAGTAATATTATCTAGACGAGTTGGGTGCACTAAAACATTCTGGTGTTTCTCATTCTGTTTGTGGCATATTTATTTTTGTGGAGCTGGCTACGTTTTGGGGTTTTCTTGGTCAAAGTTTAACTGTATAGTATTAATATAAAGTAAAGCTCATTTAGAATAGATAAAATAAAACATAATCTTCCTATGTCATCATCTATAAAAGTTGGTAGCAATTTTATAATAGCTTTTGCTACAGCTTTGCTTAAGCACGCTTGTAAAAAGGATCAAAAGAGTAAGAACTACTATTAAAGGGGCTAAAAAGTGAATCAAAATTTTGAGAATGAGAAGATATACGTATACATATATATATATATATATATTATAGAAAACAAGCCTAAGCAATTATGCAAATGGCTATATGGCCATCATATCCCCAACCACAAGAAAATGGAATTATTATAATTAAAAATAAAAATAGAAATAGTATTTTTAGGATAAGTCTGTCATTTCTCATTATATTCTTTATTTCGTATGACTAATGATATATGTATAATGTGTGTGTGTGTGTGTATATAATTATCAAAATTGTATGGACTAGTTGGAGAAGTGGAAATTTGACTTTTAGTAGTAACTATATGTAAAAAGAAAAGAGTTTGCTAGGTGTAGGATCAAATGGGAGATAATTTGACAAACATGTTTTTGAGGAGGGAAAATTACAATTAATTCATACATTCAATTCCATTTTGAGGCTAAAGGTGAATATTACTACCTCATTACTCACTTTGTAATGGCTTATAGAATTATTTTCCCAGCCCTAATGTTTTTTTGGCCATTGAAATCTAAAAGATTATGACCAAAATGCGTAGTACATAAATTAGTGCCTTGGAAATTATAGACAAAAAAGGAAATAAAGAAAGAAAGAGCAAAAGCAGCTTGGAATCATAGTACCTTGAGCTTCGTGAATTATAATTGACAAAAGTAACAGAAAAATCTGTAGTCATGGCCTCATTATGAAAAGTGCTAAAAGTAATTTTCTCGAACAATAAAATTAAATTGAATTGATTTGGAACCTTGTTAATGGAATGTAGAACTTGTTTGAGTTTATGAGTTACTAAATAAAAGAGCAAGAAAAAGAGATCAAGTTCCTATAAGCATGGATTAGTGTGCTTAAGCATATTCAAAGGGGTTGATTTATTAGTTTAATAAAATTTATTTGAGCATTTGATCATGTATATTTCTTCTTCCTTGGACTTGCTGAGCAAGCTCGGATATAGGTTGCAAGGTCCATAAACAAAATATTATGCAATATATTCATCTCTTGTGTTGCACCAATAAGGATAAAGATTAAACTAAAAAAATGGTCTGGGTTGATTTATAATTGATTAATTTCTTTTGAAAGCCTTGAACTTGCTTGCCCATTAATTGTTGCGTGGAAAATAATAGTCAAAAAGCACATATCAACCAATAAAACTTAGTACAGGGTTGTGGATACATTCACTAGGATGTATATCCCCCATACGCATTCTACTGCATTCTATTAAAGAACATGCTATTAATCTTATTCTCTGTGTTGCTCAATAGGTATTCTTATAGTATGACCTCTCTAGTTTGAAGATTTATCTACACATGCCAAGGGAATTCTATGAGTGTAATAATTATTTTACTTAGCTATCATGGATGGGCTTTAGATAATTCAGAAATGTGCCACTATGTGATTTTTTGGTCATTTTAGTTATTCTGATTTTGTTTGATTGCTTTGGGTTGAGCATTGAGGCAAATCGCAGAAATAAAATCTAATTTTTCTCTCCATTTTGGTTTCTTTAGGATGAGCCTTGAGACTGGTTTTATAGAAGAAATAACAACAATAACAACAACAACAATAATATGTACAATTTTTATTATCTTTTTATTATCTCTAAATTTCATATAACGTTAAACAATTGCTAGAATTAATTAGGTAAGATATCATTATACTATAAAGTTGGACTAAGGTCACTTCCCAAACTCCTCCTTTTTCCACTTCATGAGCACAGAATAGAAGAACGAAGAAAATGCACTTTTTGTTTACTTACAAGGTAATAATGAATGATAAAGAACATTCTACAAATCTATTCTTTATTTGTTCCAAATGTTGCATTTAAGTGATTTAATATAGCTACTATGATCATATTATTAATCAATATCTTATCATAACTATTGTATCACAGTAGGTAGGAGTCCTTCAGAATGGATAAAAAGTGGATTAATTTACTTAATTGTCTTTCTGATGCATATATTCATGGAGTTGCTTAATTTTTAGAATTTGCATACTTAAGTAAGCAAGATGGCTATAGAATTTGTTATCCATGTACAAAATGTCAAAATAGCTTCAAAATAATTTGTGAAGATGTTATGTTGCATTACCATAGGGATGGATTTGATCCTACATATAAGAATTGGACTTGTCATATATTTATCTTCCATTTAATAAGAATCTAGATTCTAAGTCTAGTGAAGATGTTAGGGATGACACGGTTAGTATGCTTTATGATGCAATCAGAATTCATTTAGAAAATGCCAATGTATATAATGATCAGCAACCTTTCCATGGGCATTTGAATAATGTCGATTAAAAAACTAGAAGGTTCCTTAAACTGTTGAAAGAAGATGAAACTAAGTTATTTCCAGGATGTAAAAAGCAAACAAAAGTTCTATTTATTGCTCAATTATTGCATCTAAAGGTGCTTAGTCGCTAGTCTAACAAGTTAATTAACATGTTACTGGAATTGTTGAGAGACTTATCTCTTGATGATATGAACTTACTAGCCAGCTATTATGAAGCCAATAAAATAACAACAAAATTAGGCTTTATATGTCAAATTATCAATGCATGTCCAAATAGTTGAATAATACTCAAGGGTGAAAATGAAAAGCCTAATAAATGTGAGATATGTGGTGAGTTTATGTATAAGGATGAGACTAAGTTTGTGGGATACCCAAGAAAGTCCATGGGTTATTAGTTTTATGATCCCTCAAAACAAAATATGTTTGTTTTGTGGAATGCTACCTTTTTGGAAAAAGAATTTCTACTAGATAAAAAAGGAATTGCAATTAAACTTGGTGAAGTTCAAGACGATCAATAAATCCCACAAGCGGTAAAAATAAATAAATATCAAAGAGCCTCACACATGACTTCTGATAAGGTCGGACCGGGTCAAGAATTAACTGAAGAGTTTGAATTTCTTCATGAGATAGGTCAATTGAAAAGAGATCCGAAGACTTATGAGGAAGCTATGTTGAACATAAACTCAGGACAGTGGCTTGAAGCCATGAGATCCGAAATGAACTCCATGTACTCAAACAAAATATAGACTTTGGTAGATCTACAAAAGAAAATAGTTCTTGTTGGTTGCAAGTGGATCTATAAGTGAAAACTTAGGGTCGATGGAGAAGTGGCAAATTTTAAGGCGCAACTAGTGGAAAAGGGTTACACTTAAAGACCTAGTATTGATTTTGAGGAAACTTTTTTACTGGTCACTATGCCTAAGTCCATTCAGATTTTATTTACCATAACTACATATTATGACTATGAGATATGGCAAATAGATGTGAAAACTACTTTCCTCAATAGTGACATTGAAGAAGAAATTTATATGGAGCAACCACAAGGTTTTACATCCAAACAAAGTGAGCAAAAGGTTTGCAAACTCCAAAGATCCATTTATGGACTCTAATTGGCATCCCAAACTTCGAACATACATTTTTGATAAGATAGTCAAATTGTTTGGCTTTATCAAAAAGTGTATGAACTTTGTGCGTACTAATGGACTAGAGGGAGTAGTATATAGTTTATTGTGCTTTATGTCAATGACAACCTTCTTATTAAGAATGAGGTAGAAATGTTAGAGTATACTAAAGTATGGTTATCTACATTCTCCATGATGGACCTAGGGAAGCATCTTACGTATTGGGATTACGTATCTATAGAGATAGATTAGGAAGGATGTTGGGGCTTTCCCAGATTTCGCACATTGAACAAGATATTAAAGAGGTTTAGTATAGAAGAATCTAAGAAGGGATTCCTTCTTTTGGGATGTGATCTTCGTCTCTCCAAGTCTATAACCCCTTAGACTGTCAACGCGAGAGATAAAATGTCCCACATACCTTATGCATACACTACATGGAGCATAATTGTATGCCGTTCAATGTACTAGACAGAATATGGCATACTTGCTAAGCATTACAAATAGGTTCCAATCCAATCTTGGTGAGAGTCATTGATTAGCCGTGAAAACAATCCTAAAGTACTTAAGAAAAACTAAAGACTTATTTTTGGTATACGATAATGGAGAATTGAAACTCGCAAAGTTTTTGGATATTAGTTTTCAATCTAATGTAGATGACCTAATATCCACTTTTGGATATATATTTTACCTTAATAGTGATTTGATGTGTTGGAAAAGTTCTAACTAGACACCATGGCCTAGATAACTACTAAGGTGAAATACTTTATGGTTTTGAAAACCACAAAGGAAGATGTTTGGATAAAAATTTGATTCAACGGTTAGATGTAGTGCCTAGCGTACATGAGCTTGCAATTGTCTTTGGAAGATAATTTAGACTTAAGCAAAATCTCATAAGTAATCCAGACACATTAAATGCGTTATCATTTGATATATGATATCAATTGATAAATGTGACAATTAAGTGGATAAAAGTTGCCTCAAAAGAAAATATAACAAAACCACCATATTAACCCTTAAAAGCTAAAGGTTTTTGGAAGACTTTTATAAAGATGGGTCTCATGGCCACAAGGCATTAGCTTTAGGGAAAATGGGAGATTATCGAAATAGTACTCTATAAGCCAATGAGATTAGCCTTGTAAACTATTTCACCCATGGTACAATCTTGATTGAATGATATTCTTGATATGGCTATCTTCATCTTATGCTTTGTTTCACTTGTATTTGGATGAAGCCCTTAGATCACCTATGACTACGAGACTTGGTTTGGTGATCATAGAATAAGTTTCACACGATCATAATCTTAAAACTTCCAAGTTATACGATCTTATGAGATAGGATATCTAAGATCCGGATAGACTTGCACTAATGATGCATAAATTCAAGAGTTGGAGATTGTTCCATTCCATGAGCAACTATATGAGATACGGATGCATGTTAGTGGGTGCTTGTTAGAGACCAAGGCATTGAAGATCCATTGGAGAATTCATAGATAATCAAAGTGGCAAATTAGTAGTGGCTAGTTCTCTTGCCTACACTAGTGCATATTATTAGTCCTCTAACTTGAGGATCCATGGTAACCTTGTGTCCGATCCTTATGCTTTGACTTATCCTTGACCTTTTAGCGGGTTTTTTCGATTGAAATTGGGTATGAACTACTTAGCATGGAGATTCGTGAGATTCAAGATGGAATCCAAATCCTCGCTATTGTGAAGGCGATTATATCTCCAATATGTTTTATGATAATCAATTCCAAAAAATCTTTGCACAAGGTGGTGTGACAATTTAGAAGAAGAGTTTTTCAAAGGTGAGGTCACATAACAGGGATTGAACATTGAAAATAGAGACATAGTATTGAGGATATTAGGAAGCCAACAAATATCTTATCCTAAGCTACTTTTGGGAGATAGGAGACGGAAGGACCTTATTTGCATAGCACGCATAGAGCGATAATGGTTTTCCAAAATAATCATTTCAACCAATTAGTAATGCTCCATAGGCTTGAGGTTGGATATCGACCATGAAGATTGGGTACTCTTCAATTAATGAGATTAATTAAATTGAATCAACTAATTTAAAAGGAGTTTTAAACTAGAATGAATATAAGATATTCAAAAGTCACAAAGATTTGTGAGCTTATGTCCAATGAATGGTAGAACATATTAGGTCACACACAAATTCCAATTAGCTTCCTAATTAATAGAGAGAACTTTCTAAGGTGTTAGAAAATGGTTTCTCCTAGTGGACTGATTTTTGGGGCCAACTTTGAGGGTCAATTTTATTGTGATTGATTTAAGTGTTAAATTAATTAACTATTTTAAGAGTTAAATTAGATCAATAATTAAAGATTTAATTATTTGGTGCCAACATAACCATCAATTGGTCAAGTTAACTTAAAGAGTTAAGTTAACGAATTTAGCTTAAGGAGTTAAGCAAGTGTGACTTAAAGAGTTAAATCAAATGATAATTAATTAAATTAAATATTTTAATTTGATTAATTAAGGAATAATAAATTTTAGATAGAAGACTAAAATGAGATTTGAGATTAATTTTAAATGAGATTCGAAATATAATTAAGATGCAAATGAAATTCAAATGAGATTTGGATTCAAATTTCGCCACCTAAGCAACACCACTTGCCCCCGCCCCCCTCCCCCCTCATGCATTGTGTGATGCCAACTTGGCATCACATATTTTCAGCCTCTACATATAGATATCGAGAGATGAGGTTGTGCATATCACATTTGGTGTGAAGAATTAAATTCTTTATATCCCTCCAAAATATTTGCAAGCAAACATTTCATATGTCGAAGGCTAAACTTCTTTCTTCATCTTCCCACCCCAAATTCAGCCTCCATCATCACTAGATCTCTGGTCTTATTCCAACAAAAAGACTAAAGATCTAGGAAGATCTCATTGGTGTGTGGACTTTTTCAATAGAGGCAAGGCATGTGACTTGCTCAATTTCTAGAGATTCATTTGCGCGAGGTCCAACTTTGCAATTTTCTCTAGGATGTTCTAGATGGCCAATCAATATAAAATTTTAAATGGATGTTCTCCAAGTTTTTGGCTATCTCCATATATGTTTTAGGAATTTTTGGAGGCGATTTGGTAGGACAATCATTGCAATCCTTTAGTTGTGCCATGAACAAGTAGATTCTGGAATCAGTGAAGTGTTCGCTTGTTTCTTCTTGGATCTGCTTATCAAGGTAATCCTCTATCTAAATTTGAATTCAAGGCATAATTTGATCCTTATTTTTCATGTAGGCACTAGTTACTTTATGTTTTGAAGTTTTGATTATAGATCCTAGTGCCTATCTTTCCTTCAAGTGGTATCAAAGCCTAAATCATGCTTAGATTTGGATTTTGATAGGTTGACTGATTCATGTGATGGATTGATCTTTATCACCATATTCTCAATTCAATTGATGGATTGGAGAATTTGGCTAATTTGTATGTGAGTCCTTGATTGATGAATTGAAAGAATGCTATTATATGATTTAAGTGTAAATTCAAGTATTTAGTATGTTTTAATTCATAGTAATTAATCTTGAATGGTGATTTAGAATTAATTCATGATATAAGTTGATGTAGCTTGTTGATTTATGACTGAAAGGGTTTTGGTCAATTTTAGATCCAATGTGATTGAAATTTCATTGGAGATTTTAACTAGAAGTTTTACAAGGTGTTAACTGCCTTCATACATTTTTTCAACATTTTTGGAGGCGATTTGGTAAGGAGATAGTTGTAATCCTTTTGCTGTACCTCGAGTAGGTAGATTCTAGATTTAGTGAAGTGTTCACTTGTTTCTCCTCAGATATGCTTATCAAGGTAATCCTCTATCTAAATTTGAATCCAAAGCATGACATGATTTGATCCTTGTTTTACATGTACGCACTAGTTACTTTATGTTTTGATATTTTGATTATAGATCCTAGTGCCTGTCTTACCTTTAGGTCATGAAAACAATCCTCAAGTACTTAAGAAGGACTAAGGACTTATTTTTAGTATACAACAATAGAAAATTGAAACTCAAAGGATTCTTGGACTCTAGTTTCCAATCCAATGTAGATTACCTCAGATCCACTTCTGGATTTATATTTTGCCTTAGTGGTGGCGTGATGAGTTGGAAGAGTTCCAAATAAGACACCACGAGTGACTCGACCATTGAAATAGAATATAATGCGACTATAGAAGCTGCAAAGGAAAATGTTTTGATGAAAAGCTTTATTCAAAAGTTGAATATAGTGCCTAGCATTATTGAGTCCGTAGTTGTCTTTTGCAACAACAAGGCAGTAGTACAAGCTAAAGAGCCAAGATCTTATCAGCGATCCAAGTACATATTAAGGCGATATCATTTGATCTTTAGGGCAAGCAGGAGATTGTTGGAATAGTACCCTACAAGCTAATGTGATTAGCCCTGTAAAAGCAATTTCCTTGTAAAACAATCATGATTAAATGATATTTTTCATATGACCACCTTCATCTTATGCTTTATTTCACTTCACTCATATTTGGATGAAGCCCTTAGATTACCTATGACTATGGCACTTGGTTTGGTGACCATAGAATAAGTCTCCCACGGCCATGATCTCTAATCTTTCAAGTCATAGGATCTTAAAAGACGAGGCATCTAAGATTTGGATAAATTTGCACTAATGATGCATAACTCCAAAAGATGGATATTGTTCCATTTCATAAGTAACTGTATGAGATACAAGTACATGTTAGTGGGTGCGTATTAGAAAATAAAGCATTGATGACCCACTGAAAAATCCACTAGATAGCTATAATGGCAAGTCGGTAGTGGCTAATTCTCCCAATTATGCTAATGCATATTATTAGTCCTCTAACCTAAAGATCCATGGTAACCTTGTGTCTAATCTTTTGAGTTGAGATTAGGCATGAGCTACTTGGCATGGAAGTTCGTGAGATTCAAGAAAGAATCCGACTCCTTACTGTTGTGAAGGCCGAGTGCATCTCCTATGCACTCTATAATTATCAATTCCCAAAACTTCTTGCACAAGGTGGTGTGATAATTTGAAAAAAGCATTTTTCAAAGAGAAGGTCATACAAAGGGATTAAACATTGAGAATAGAAACATAATATCGAGGCTATTAGGAAGCCAACAAATATCTTATCCTAGGCCTCTTTTGAGAGATAGGAGAAAGATGGATTGTATTTGCATGGTACGCGAAAGCTATGATAATTCTCCAAAATATTTATTTTGGCCAATTAGTTGGGCTTTATGAGCTTGAGGTTGGACATTGACCATGGAAATTGGGTACTCTTAAATGAATAAAATTAATTGTATTAAGTTGATTAGTTTAAAAGAATTTTTAAACTAAAATGAATATTAGATATTCAAAAGTCATAAGGAGTTATGAGCCCATGTCCAATGAATGGTAGAACTTAATCGGTTACACACAAAAGCCAATAAGCTTCCTAATTGATGGAGAAAATTTTTTAAATGTTAGAAACTAACTCCTAGTGGACCGATTTCATAGTACCAATTTTCAAGGTCATTTTTGGCTTGGTTAGTTTAAGTGTTAAATTTTAGGAGTTAAATTAGACCAATAATTAAGGAGTTAATTATTTGGTGCCATCATAACCATCAATTGATCAAAATAACTTAAAAAGTTAAGTTAGCAAATTAAGCTTAAGACTTAAGCTAGATTGACTTAAAAGTTAAGTCAAAGGTTAATTAATTAAATTGAAGAGTTTATTTTAATTAATTGGAAGAATAAATTTTGGAGGGAAAATTCAAATGTGATTTGAGATTCAGTTGGCAAGCAAGTGGCCCCCCACACTTAAGAAAGGTGTGATGCCTAGTTGGCATCACACCAACTTCCCTCTATGTATAGTTATAGAGGTGAGGGAATTCAGTAGCTCACACCATTTGTGAAAAATTAGATTCTATCAAAATTCTCTCCAAAAATTTCTTGCAAGCATTACATTCATATGTTGAAAGCTTTACTCTCTTTTTCTTCTTCCCTACCTAAAATTGGCCTCCTCAACAACAAATCTCCTTTCTTATTCTAGGTTATATATTATAGATTTTGTAAGATTTAATTGGTGTGTGGATTATAACAATAGAGGCAAAAAATAGAGTTTGCTTGTTTAAGAGATCCACCTGCATAGATTCTGATTTGGTGATGTTCTCCAGGGAGTTACAGAAGTCCTTTTTAACCAAATTTTTTACAGTGAGTTCTTCAAGGCATTGGAAATCTCCAGTAATTGTTTTAGAATTTTTGAAGGAATTTTGGTTTGGAAATTTTCACACTATTTTAGTTGCACTAGTAGCAGACATTTTCTAGAATTGTGAAAAGTTCACAAGTCTCTACTTGAATTTTGCTTTTCAAGGTACTGTTCTCACCAAATCTGAATCCCTGGCATGCTTTTATCCTTGGTTTACTTGTAACCACTAGATAATTTCATGCTTTTGAAGTTTTGATAATTGGATCCTAGTGCCTTACTTTCTTTAAAATAAAACTCTATAAGTACTTGAAAGTTGATGTGTTTATGGCAATAGTAGGGGCAACAAAATCTACAAAGATTAAAAAGGGAAGAAGATCTAAAAAATTACCAAATCATGGGGTGCTAAGATTAAACTTGAAATTATTTTAAATAATTACAATAGAGTGATTGGGCCAGGTGTCAATAAGTATAGCATTGCAATAAGGTGTTGGGCTAAGATTGGCGTTAAATTACCTTTGAACTTTGTGAAATTCCCTCATATCCCCTAATATTTGAGAAATATGGCTTGGAATGAAGTATAGGTAAGAACAGCCATTACTTTGTCTAGAATTAGAGTTTATGATGTTGTTTTCACATACATGATAATTACTAGCTTTTCATTGTTTATTCATTCTTGATATAAAATATTATTTTAGTACAATACTATGCTCCCTTATGAAGCAAAAAACATAATGATATGTGCCATTGTTGATGCATGGAGGATATGGAGATATAGAGTCAAAGTTAAGTACTTTCTACCTTGCCAAAATGATGAAGAAAAACTAAGGCAACCATCTCCTAATGATAGAATAGAATTTGATCATTGGTTGTAACTGGTAGAATATTGAAACGATGAAGGAGTTCATGTTGTAGCATCTAATTTTATATACCAATATTATAGTTTTTTAGGGAAATGTTTAAATTCAACACATATTTAATTTATGGTAGGAAATCACGTGAAAAAATGCAACAAATGTTGGGAAGAAACAATGCCTTTATATGACTGAGAGGACTTCTTTTGCCATTGTAGACCAGGAGGTGAGCTTTGTTGTTGGGCAACTTATTTCTTGTTTTCATAATTTGAATTAGAATTTTGTTGTTTTTAATTACATAATAACTTTACTTAATCATGTATTTCAGTTGATAAAGCAAGGCATCGATCCTACTGAACTTGATACATGAATGGAGTCTCAATCTCGTGGAAATAGGATCTACGATGACTATAACATATCAAATTTACTTGTAAGCACATGCGTTTTTGAAGACAAGGTTCTAGTCTTCTATATTTTTCATTCATTGTTGTTTTTCTATTATAAATGTGCATGGATGATGAGGAATTCTTGTTGATATATTGCAAGTGTGTTTGAATACACTTGTAGAATCTAGACTACTGATTTTGGTAATTATTCACTTTTAAATGTTAATTTATTCTAGATGTTCATAAACCATAATAGTAATGAAAAGATATCATATTACTAGTTCCCATCATGTGGAAACTGTAGTACTAATATGATAGGAAGACCTTATGCATTTGTATAGTTATTTATAAGTACTTCGCTACTCTAATATTTATTTTTACAAGCACATTTTATAAATGAATTATCACAAAAGCCAGAGTCTGAGAGAACAAGAGACTTTAAGAGAGATATCTTTAGCACTACTATAAGAAATAATTGTCATGGTAGAGTGAGATGTCTATGAAGAGAAACCAACTTAGAACTGTGCAGCTGATGCATCATACGATTTGAGAAAGCAAGAATTTGAAGAACTACAAAAGCTTAAGGATGAAATGGTTGTGAACGGGCAACAAATGCAAACTTTAAAAGATGAAGTTTTACTTGAGAAAGAGGAATTATTTAGGGTCAACGAAAGTATAAGCCATGTAACCAAAAAAATTGAAAAACTGATAAGTCAATATCAAGCATTGGCAGCAGTCCACTATATATTTATGTTATTTTAGATGCAATTTGCAAACAAAAGTTCATCGTCGGTGCTTTACAATCCATCTTGTATTCCGTGATATCTTTGCACCAACTTTGATGTCGTTGGTTAAAATATTGTAATGAAAATCATTAAATATCAAGTATCAATTGAATCAGTCCAATAAAACTATAGACATAAATCCATAAATTTTAAAAATCATTAAGAGGATAGCAAAAATAAGATAATACCTGAAAAAGGATCTACTGCTCCTTCAATTGCATCATTATTCAAATAATGAATGGTTTATCGAAATATTAGATAAAAAATACTAATTCAAAATTGAATAAAACTATAAATGAAGTAAAATACATAAAAATGTATTACTAAAAGCTTCCAACCCGGAGAAGAATTATGAAAATAGAGATCAATTACATCCACAACACACATCTACAGAGATATTAGACAGAAGAACATAATCAGTTAAAATATAAAAGAGGCCACAAAGAAATATATTCATTATAGAAAACATATTCAAATAAATGCAATCAAATATACATTGCATTTGTAGAGCACTCATTACCTTCAATAGACTTGGCGGAGAATGTCACTCATTGCCATATATCTACATAGCTCATTGCCATTTGCCACCAATCTTCATTTGGAATTCCAAGCAGATAATTTCAGGTCGACGGAGGAGCGTGCTGTTGGACATGAGATTAATTGAACTAAATATAATCTCCCTGCCATCTCCACACATGGCGGGCGGGCGGACACACAACCCCAATTGACACTTCAATTTTTTTTGTATCCATCTTTTAATTATGCCATCAAGGTTAGGTACCTAAAAGCTGTAACCCAACACCCCCTGACCAGCAAAACATAAATGATAATAACGTACATAACAGGTTCTTTAATTAGAGGAAACTTCCTTACCCGTTGGATTTAAATAAGAGAGAGTGGTCTGTGAACAAATGAAAAGAAAAATTGTTGAGATAATTTGCAGGAAAAATAGAACGGCATTTCGGTGTAGCTAACTTACAGAAGAAAACAATTAATATTCCGATCAGCTCGAGTGCGCTGGGTCTTGGTGCAAGGGGAATTAAGTTAATCGATGACTTGTGTTGATTATACAGAAACTCAACATAAAGCAGTAAAAGCCAATATTATTTCCCAAAGAAAGAGAAAATATTTGTAGGGAAATCGGACCAGAGTAACATACTCTCTCTCTGCATGAATATGTAGGGAAGTTACATATTTTCTGTCCGTAAATCTGCAGAAAATATTTTTTTCAATTCTAAAGAAAAATATTCCGCCTAGATGCAATATGGAACCTAACACTAAAACAATTCAAATTTCCACATGATTTTGAACATGGGATCCTAACACTACTTCTCAATATCCTAACAAATTCAAGCAAATTAAATCTGCCCAGCACAATTGAAACCAAATTCTTCAATAAACCAAACCCACATTGATTGCCACTGCAAGTAGAGAAATCCTACTGTTTTTAAAAGAAATATCAAGACTCACAGTTAAATCAAATTTAAGCAATTCTAGCAATTGAGTAAGGGAATATCAATTTCTCAAGTGTAAACCTCAACTCAAGTAACCTCCTCGCCGCCAACGTCGATAAATCACATCCACGGGGATCCAAAACACCGGACTTCCCAAATTGAAGCAAATACATCACTGTAGATTTCTTGCCCAGAAGTGTCGGTACAAAAACCACATTCAACGACAAAAGCAGGTGAAGAATTCGAGCCACTCGAAAGCGTGGTGGAAATCAAATTGGGGATAATACGATTATTTTGAAAAGCTTTAATGGAGGATGGCTTCTGAGGATGAAACGGTCACTCTAGAGGTTGAGTGGCGAATGGAGCGGTGGAGCTGTGGATTATGATTCTCTTAAGAGTGTTTGGGGTCGTCGAGTTTGTGTTAAATATGCGCTTTCGATCTAATTATTAGAGAATTTATAAGGTTGATTTGGAGGATAAAATTGAAAAATGAAAAAATTGGCATCCTAACTATTCTTCTATGTGATATTTTCATTTTAGCCTTCAAATTTCATTATCCATACTAATTGCTGGAAAAGCTTTGAGGGCATTTTCTATAAAAATTAAAAAAAAGATTTGCGATTTGTGGGATAAAAAGGCCTTCTCTTTTATAATAATAATATAATATATATAATATAAATTAGGATCTTAATGCTATTTAAAAACATCTATATTTTGTTCCTGCTTTAGCTTTAGCTTTAGCATATATTAATAATCCTAGGAACTGCATTATGAAAATAATAAGAAACAAAAATAAGTCAAAATCTCACAAAAATTTGCCTAATTAATCTCACAAAAATAAAAGGATAAAAGACTTAGAAAAAAGCTCAATATATCAAAGAAAATAATTAAATAAAAAAAATCAGAGAGTCCAAAGACAATTAAGCGCATAAAGGGCAGCCACAAAACTCTAGACAAAGAGAATTTGGGTGAAGAAATTAGCAAAGAATTACGAAATTTCGAAAATCTTTCAAAGCCAAAATCTCTCAGCAAACATTCTAGACAAAAGGAATTGAATACCTGGCTGTATACGGGAAGGAAATCCACTTTTATGCAGAACCATTAGTAAATCAACTTTAAATTAATTATTGCAAATTCTATATTTCAAAACATAGTATTATTAATCAATCCGATCCACATCATTTTCATATTTATATATGGGAAACTCAGGTTCAAATTAAAATAAGTCTTCTAAAAATTAGGCATAAGTCCAAATGGAGCGTAAAAGTTTAATCCCGAATGGCAACCATTTGCAACCCAGCCCAAGCCCAAAAACAGAGCCCTAATTAAGAAAAACCAAAAACGCCTCCAATGATCTCTTTTTTTTTTTTTGTCAATTATTCCGTATTCTCATTTCCCTAAACATCGCCGTCAACGACAATCGTCAGTCGCCGGAGTTCCACTTATTCTAGTGAATCTAGCTTATTTTCCTGAATTTGTGGTTTTCTTTGTGTACGGGGATATTCAGATTTTCTTCTCTTGATTTTCATGCAAATGGTACCGTTTTTTGGGCGGTCACACTCTCTCGAATGTGCAAAATGTATGCGTATAACCGTATGTAGTTGGCCCTTTTGTTTGTTTTCCGGACGAATTTATATTCGAAATTGAGAATAGAATTTTGTATTCATCTTTTTATTTTTGTGTTTCATGTTATGTTACTTTCCGTATTTTGTCATTCTAGCTTCAATGGGTATGTTTCTACGCGATGATAGCTGAATAACTTCTTTGAGGAAGAAGTTTAACCTGTGGTGCTTATGTAAAAGATTGTGCTTAAAATAAATATTTATTTTGGATTTCTGGTGGGAATCAGTTTTAGAATGTTACTGAGTAGAAGTAGCTCGGCTTTACAGGCCTGGTCTGCCATTTTTTTAATCAATTTTGAATCAAGTGTGATTGGCACAGTTCATATATCTACAAAACTAATTGTCTATGTTGCTTGTTAATTTGTGAAGTTTTTATATGTGCTGAGCTTCTATTTAGTTAAGTTTGCGTCAAAGTTTTATTTTTTTCAAAAGATAGTGGATTTAGGTACACTTTAGTGTGAACAGAGAAAGTATACTCAGCACAATAATCTTCCAGCACTTTTCTTATGCATTGGGACTCTTCACTAGTAACTGTGACATTCTCTAGTCTTCATTGAAAAGCAGGCTATATATTGTTCATGTAATAATTGGTAGTCTTCTCTGATGTTGTCTGTTCTTTTCTTCTCATTTGGGTGATATAAAAATACTTATGTTATTTGTTTACCTATATAGGACTGATCATCAATTTAGAGAAACTGTCTGAACCATGCTGCACCTTAGTCGATTTATTAAACAAACTCATCTGAAAATTCAAACCAAAAACGGCTCCACCTATCTCCTTCTTTTGGGGTCATTTAATTTGCCTACAGATACTTCTGATTGCAGATGCTGTATCCTAATTTTAGCTCAGAAACTCTTGGTTTTAGTATTCAAATTTTTATTGGTCTTATTTTTTGGTTGATAATATTAGTAATTAGTTGGTTTGTAAATGTCAAATGTGGATAATGAATCAGAAAAACACTCTAATAAATTTTTTATAATTAAGTACAATTTGCTAATTGGGTACAACTTGCATATTTGTGGTCTATTTTGCAAGAATACACTCTGCCATTTTCTTGAGCTATATAAATTAAATTTTAATTTTTATGCAAATCTTTTGTGTAGTTAATTACTGCTGAGATATGTTTTTGGTGCTCCACTTAAATGGAATTAGTACTTATACATTGGTCTGGGTAGTATTTTTTTATAGAATTAGAAAGTGAAAATAATTGTAATTTCTCATATTAATCGTACATACTCCAGTAGAGCTGCGAATAAGGTTGTTAAGTTTTTTTTAATTAGAATTTGGAAAGCTGATAGGTTTATTTAATAATTAGCATATAGAGCATATCAAATGATTTATAGCATGCTGATTTTCTTTTTCTGTTTTCTTTTTTTTTAATTGATAACCAAAAGGTGCTTCTCATTGCTATTATTGTCCTTAATTTGATAGATTTACAAACAAAGATCTGAGCATTGATCTGATATGGTTGCTAAGCATTACTGACTCAAAGCCTTCACTGACAGTGTGTAGGAAAGACCAAAGGAAATTAAATCAGTTGTTGTACCCTGCTTTTCTTTATTTGATTTTGTAGCTAAATAGTGTGCTAATATTTATTAACTTTGCTCAACCTTTTGCTCAGCTTTTTCAATTTGACTTTGGCTTATGATCTAGCTAATTCAACAAATTGAATGAATCTCATCTATGGAATTTTTCATGTTGCTGGTTTAAATTGATTTATAATTAGACTATTTCAGTAATCCAATAAACTATTATTTGTCAGTCTGGGTGAGAACATATTTCTAGTAATTGTTCATATTTGCTCTAACTTGTATTGTAAAAAAATACTGATGCACGGTGATAATTGATGACTCTTGATGGTCATTAGAACCATCTGTTTGCTTCAAGTTTTTTTATACACCGAAAATCACATTTTTTGGTATGGTCTTGTCACAAGGACTAAAATCCTCTGTGAGCTGAGTCTAAACATCTAAACTAATACTCAATTGTCAGCTGAGTTTGAGTTTGGCTTGATTTGACCAAAATGATCTTTATTTTATGTCAAATGGTGGTACTAATTCTCCTTTTTCTTCTTTTGAGTACCAGGTATCTTAATGGAGGTGAGATGACGTGAAGATGATATTTTTCTTGATATAAGTGACATATTCGAGTAGAAACCATCAAAACCTTGGAAAGAAATCCTGGCCATGAGAGGTGCTCTGTTGAAGAATTTCTCTCTCTATGCTCGCACTCTCCATTTGTCTCGCAACCTCAAACCTGTGTCCTTCATTTCTAATGGCTATCCCAATCATTATTGTAACGACCGGCTCATTGAAACTGCACCATTATCCCAATTTTTTCCTTCTAAATTTCGATTTTTCTCGTCCGAAAATGGCAGTCCGCTGCCAGACTCGAACCCTGAATCTGAAACTAGCATAGCCCAACCAGAAGAGAAGGAGGCCGTGGTGCCTGAGGTTGAAGATGCAAACAACAAAGGTGGTACTTATGATAATTGGATAAGGTTAAATTTGGAGCTTTAAGGTTATTTGTCCTTTTTCTTGGGTGAAGGGGTGTGGGGGGAGAATGATTATGATTATGAGGTTTCTGGTATATGTTATATTTTTGATCTTTAATTTGTTCCAAAGGAATAAGAATAATGGATTTGTTGATTTTTTAAGCTGAATTTTATTAAGAAGAAAATCAGACTTTGTCAGTATATTTGTTTGCAACACATTTCTAGAGCATAACATGAGTGTAGTAGATTGCACTGGAGAAAATAGTGACTTGATTCTTCCAACCCTATATTTTCTTAAAATTAAATTTTTGTTTGTGTTTAAGAATTTTCTAGTTACATATGTTATGTATCACTATTTTCTTTATTTTTTGGAGTAATGATTGTGGTGAAAAATGTGATAGAACTCAAAAGGTTTTGGTCTAATTGATTCAATGAAGATCTGTATGTGCTACATGTTTTTGGTTCTGACTCTTATTAATTGTAACACAACTAGTGTTCTCAGATGCTAGGTGGTTCCAAATACTTATATGCGACTTCGTTGACTCTAAATTGTTTGCAGAACTAAAACTGCAGATAGAGGACTATTTTAATAACTTCAACGAGGATGCACTCCCATCAATCCTCGAGTCTATTCTAAAGAGAAGGCTTTCAGGGAAGCATGAGGATACAGATGATGAATTAATGCATGAGCTTCAGATGGAGCCATTAGATAATGTAAAGGATGAAGATTTTGAATCAGATTTCGAGGAGGCTCATCAAACTGATGAAGAAATTGATGATTTGTACAATGCTAGGGAAATCGTGATGAAGAAAATGACATCTGATGATCCATTTGTTAACATGGATGACAGGAAATGGGATGACATGATTAAAGAGGCCACGGAGCATGGGTATCTTAACGATACAAGGGAATGTGAAGCAATACTGGAGGATATGCTTAACTGGGACAAGCTTCTACCAGGTATTACTGTATGATCGTCCCCTTTTGCCTGTCAGTTTAGCCTAGTAAAAAATGCTAATCAAACTTTGGAATCTTTAAATTTTCTTTTCCACTTTTTAAGAGGTCAAATTTTGTCCACAAATACATGAGATATGGGTTCTTGGAGTATGAACATGGTGAGGATGAGAATAACTTTGTGAAAAATATAGTACATTCAGTAGTTTTTGTGGGCCAGAATTTTGGGACTTCTGAATAGTGATGAATATATACATAATACTTTTGTTCCTTCAGAGGGTAATGCCAGGTTGCATACAAATACTACTTTTCAAATTTTAGTGAACTTAAACTCTAATCAAAGTGCAGAAAAAAATAACCCTTTCAAAGATGGAGTATAACAAAAGAATCAAATTCTAGTGCAAACTTGGTGTAATCTCATTTTCATTTTCAATATATTCCTTTCTAAGCTTACTTGGAAAGTATTCTGACTTATTATCTTGTTTTTATTTTCACTTGTTTCCTCTCTAAGGTTACTTCGTAAGGATTAAAGGAAAGGACATCTTAGATGTTTAGTAACAATAAAACAACTATCCCATTTGCATATTTTTTCTGACTTTCTAGCTTTAGGTGGTTCATGTAAAGTCTGTGGTCTGATGCTAAATATTATTGTTGGATCTAGATATTTTATGCTTTGAATCCTTTTTTTCACAAAATTCTTTTGGACATTCTTGATTTGCACCTTAATTGTGTGCTATTTAGTTTGTAACGCATCTTGACTTGGATTTCAATTTATGCTTTGAGTCTTCAAATTGTCTAGCAAAGCACCCATCATCGTTACATGATTTCTTAAAAGAACCATGTGCAAAATTGTTTTTTCTGTAATCAAACATTGGTTTATTTCTTCATTTTTTCCCCGGATATTGGTGTGCTGTAGTTATGATTCTAATTCTGAAAATGGCCCCTTTTCAGATGAGATCAAGAATAAGGTGGAAAAGAAGTTTCACGAGATAGGTGATAGGGTTGAAAAAGGTGAGCTTGAGGTTGAAGAAGGTTATGCATTATTCAAGGAGTTTGAAGACCAGATGGTCTTGGAATGTGCTAAACTAATGGAGGCTGAGGGATCCCCTCAGTTTGACACAGATGTGCCTGATAACCAAAAGGAACCAGATGATCCACCAGGTGAGGGTCCAATTCTTAGGTGGCAAACACGTGTGGTCTTTGCTCCTGGTGGTGATGCATGGCACCCTAAGAATAGAAAAGTAAAGTTGTCTGTTACTGTGAAGGAGCTTGGCCTATCTAAGCATCAATTTTTGAGGCTGAGAGAATTGGCTGGAAAGCGTTACAGTCCTGGGAAAGATGAACTTATGATAACCAGTGAAAGGTATGCCCATTGGCAGGTGGTTTGCCATATTTTCATATCATTAGTATCTACAGAAATGCTTGTGCAGTGTTATGGTTGCGTGGAATTTTGTAGTAGCTGATTCTCATTGGCTCGGTTTTATCTTCAATTCAAATGCGTCATTTTGAATTCTTCATTCCTTATAGTATGGCTTGTAATTGGAGGCCTATGTCTGACTGCTCTATGATTCCCTTTACTTTTATTGTTTGGAAAGAATTCCGTTGTAAGCTGTTGAAAAACATAAAACATGATAACTGTTTTATAAAATTTGGCATATTATCTTGATTACCTTTTTTCACAGGTTTGAACATCGGGAAGAGAACAGAAAGGATTGCCTCAGAACTCTATTTGCTTTGATTGAGGAGGCTGGACAAGCTAGGATACTGGTGGAGGATGCTCGAATTTCAGAGGTGAAAGAGAGACTCAAAGCTAATCCAAACTTCATGCAGAGATTGCGAGCCAAGAAGCAATTTACGGAATCAAATGGACTAACTGCATGATTAAGACTAGGCTGCTTTCATGAAAAATGACGATTAAGCATCAGATGAATACACATCTTTTGATTTGTTTACTCTCACATTGGAAGGCAATGAAGCTACTTTTCCTGACCTGCTCTGGAAAGCGTGCTGTTCTGTTGCTTCTTGTGGCTGTTTGGAGAAATGAGAAAAGTTGTTATTGGTACTAAATGATATTGCATGCCTTACAGGGATAGAAAGCTTTTATCAATAATTCTCTTACACTTTAACTGTTTAGAGATAAACAATGAGAAATATGAGCCTTGTTTATTTCCTTGGCCCTTTCCATGCGTTTTCATGCGAAGTTAATTGTCTTGGTTCTCCCAGTAATGTTTGTTCTTCTTGGCATGTCCTTTTCGGCTTTGACATGTCAGCAAGAAATTTTAATCAGTCAACATGACGATGCTTACCTGTGGGGATCTTATGGGGATCATTGCTTTGTTTGGTTGTAAATTCTTTATATATTTTTCAACTTTTAAAATTTAAATAAATAAGCAGTATATATTCTTTAATTTTACTCCCAGAACATAAAAGTCATTCCCCAAAATATTCTGGATATTCACTCTCTAATATATTCCTCAATGCTATGCCATGTGTCAAAAATTGTCCCCTTGACACTATACATATATACATGTACTAGCATTCATTCAATCTATATATAAACATATATAAATAATTTTAAAAAATCAATTTTGCCCTATCAACTGAACAATAAAATTATTGACGTGACATTTTGTCCTCTTCCAAAACACAATCAAACAAATAATTTTCTCCCAAAATACTCTCCACCTACCACTCAAAACACAAACCAAATTCTACTTTTCAAAAATTATTTTGCCAAAATACAGCAATTCGCAACCAAACAAGATCCACGTTTTTGTGTTTCTTTAGTGTTCTCACTCTCATTTTGATGAACAAATTAGCTTGAATATGTTACGAGGATTTTAAGGACAAAGAGAGAGCAACTAAATCCTTTTTATATAGGACAAATAAGAGTCAGACTCAAAGTGATCTTGATCGTTTATTTGTCTAGAGGGACTTTGCCTCATTAAATGATCAAAATACACTTTTGGCTTCTTTTCCATGCAAGTAATTTATCACCAATTATTTTTACTCATACTTTCTCAAAATCATAAGCATCAAAAAATTCAGGGTAAGAGCCTAAGAAATTACATCGGTTGCACGTATCCTATTATAGTGACGGGATAGAGCACCTTTTCTAAGGAAACAAGCACAATTATTGGCATTGCGCCTAACATGATGCATGTGGAAATTGCATGGCCTAGCTATCCAAGCTCGTGAATATACTTGTAGCACCGGATATTAGTATCGAACACTTTAATCATATGTTTTACTATGTGAGAAATATATTTTGTCTAATATAGCCAAAATCGGCTATAAAAGTCATTGGGTATAATATTGCAAAAATCTACTATTAAATTAAGTAAATAAAGTATTGATTGCACTAGAAGTTAGTACATGATTCTTAAAATTTAATACTAAAATTATCAAACATGGTATTGAAAATTATTGTTGCAATCGTGTATGAATTGACTTATTTTAGGTCTTTATTCGCCTAATCATAATATGAATTTCTAGTTACAAGGTTGTCTTAGTAATGGACATCAATAATTGATATTAGATTAAAGTAGCATAATCTATTATTACCCTCAATATTATATTAAACTAGTGTGTCATAATATATAACTTATTGAATGTAAGTATCTTATTACTAACAATTGATAGGTATGCTTCCTCTAGACCATTAGTGCCAAAACATCTAAGGCATATATTTTACTGCGCGGAACACTTTTTACCCAATTTTGACTAACATAGGTCATAAAACTTTTTTGGGATAATAACGTAAAATTGTATTATTAAATTAAGCTAATAAAGTATTGGTTGCATTGCAAGGCAGTATGAGATGCTTAAAATTTGCTGCTAGAGTTATCAAATATAGTATTAAAAGTTATTGTTACAGATGTGTTTGGTTTGGCTCATTTTAAGTCCTTTCTCAACAATCATAACATAAATCTTTAGTTGTAGAGTTGTTTTGATGACTAATAATGACAATCGATGTTATATTCAAGTAGCATAATGTAATATCACCTTTTCAACGTTGTATTAGATTAGCGTGGATGAGAAAAATAAATTATTAGATATAAGTAGTTTGTCACTAATAATTGATACACGTGCGTTATGTAAACTATTAGTACCAAAACGCAACGCCTAAATCATGTTTGGAACACTTTTTCCCAGTACAGTGTGCCAAAATAGTCCATAAAAGCCATCGAGTATAGTGTTGTAAAATTCAATGTATTAAAATCAATCAAATAAAATATTGGTAAGCGATTCTCAAAATTTGGTATTAAAACTATCAGGATTGTTATTAAAAGTTATTGCGAACGTGTTTTGATTTGGCTGAGTTTAGTCCTTGTTTGACTATTATAAGGTAAAGTTTCAAACCTACAAAGGATATAGTTATGAACGTGGTCTAGGTTATGATAGTTTCTAATGATGGATTTACTAGCTATAGTAATGCTTTGTACTTGTATGGATTAAGGTACCAGGTACCACATTGTGCCAAAAAAAATACTGAAAGGGTTGAACATGCTATAATATCTTATTATTGAGAATTTGAACTTAACTCCTTTAAGTTATCAACTGACTATCATAATATGAATTTATTTATTTTAGGATTGTTTATTATTGGCATGGTAAAATGACAACTCCTTTAACATTTTTGCATATGCAAGAAGTTTTATTATTGTATTTTTCATAGTTAGTACTAGATATTTGAATCAACGTACCATATATACCATTTAAAAATGTTGCATATTTAAACGATCTGTAACATGTACATTGATAAGCAATTTTTATAGAAATCCAGATACTAGCTCAAGACACAAGTTGACCAAATAGCCAAAAAATAATAGTCATTAATGATTTATTCCACATTAAAATAATAGTACAATGTATCTATATATATATATATATCAGGAATGATAATACATTCATGTAATACAATTTTTTTTCAAATGCTACTATATTACAGGACAAATGCTTCTAATTAATATGTCCTTCAAATACCAACAAACTTAGCAATTGTTATGAGCACGCACATGCCGTCCAATCCATCTTCCATTGATTGAATGCCTTGTGTGCATCCTCATGCACTTCTTGCTGAGTAACAAAAATATAAACAAACAAGATATTAATTAGTAAGTAATGACAAAAGGTAATATAAATATATACATAGAATAAAAGATAAACAATTATATTATCAAGGTTAGATTTTAACTTTTATCACAACTCCTCAACATGTTGGATATTTGGTCCTCTCCATAGATGAATAATTCGAAGCATCTGTTAGTTTTTCATAAAGCTATATATCATGAGACTTACCTGTGGAAGCGATGTCCTCATCCATTTCACTTCTACACATCAATGCCTAAGTATTAAAATGCTTTATGCTATTAATCATCAACTACTGAGCACTGTAATACATAAATAAAATAATTTAATTAAAGAAAATGGACATATAATGAAGTAATATTGTATAAAAGAGGCATTATTATAATGCACTGGAATTATACCAAAGAATTATGTATGAATATGAAAATGTGAAGTTTATAAGCTCAGAAAAAGTTACCTTGCCTTTCACATCCATTGTGTTTATTTTTTGAACGACCATCGTGTCAACAATGGTTATTTTCAAACAAAAATATATTAGACTATATCGCAAACATTCTTATTAATGTTAAAAGTGGAGTACTTCTTCTGATGGGGAACAAGATATTCCAATGTGTTGAGTTGAGTTAAGGGCAAATTTTAGACCTTTTTTTTTTTCCAATTTGAAGTACAACTTCATCAGACTTATACTTTCATAAATTAGTTAACTCAGCATTCTTGGTGAGGATGAGTGTGTGTCCTAATAGTAAGTGGGAGCATTATTTAATGAACCCATAGAATGATAGAAATTGATTCTTTCTAGGGGGCCAAATTGTGTTCAAACTCATGGTTCCAATCCACTTTACTTTGCACTGGGTTCAGTTTAAAATAATTTAATTAGGTTTGGGTTGCGTTGGGTAGTAGTAAGTTGAATATTAGTTAAAATGAGTTTTAAATATAAATGGGTTGAATGTAGTTTCTAAATCATTCAACCCGATTTTAACCCCCACAATTATCCTTCCATTATCTCACTCTTCCAAGATTGTACCCCACTTTGTTTTTGTTTTTATAACACTCTAAAAATAAAAATAAAAAAAATTAAATATTAGATAAATTATATATCACCGATTAATTATTTATCATTTCTCTACCTCATTTAATTTTAAAATATTAATTTATTAACTTAATTCGAATGAATTAATCAATTAACTTTTTACTTGAGATTATGATCTAAAAATTGATGATATCATTATTTGGCTTATAAACTCTAATTTTTTATAAAAACATTTAGCTAGTTAATTTTATAGCCCCCAGATTATTTTCAACTTTGAAATATGAAAATAAATAAAAAAATTATTTTTTTTCCTTTTTCAATTTTTATGAACTATCATAATATAAATAAGTAAACACAACAAATTTATTGTATAGTGGTAACATATGAGAGGATAGATTGTGGCCGTCCATTTCATTTCCTTTGCCTCCATATGAAGAAAGGGCCTCGACTTTATTTTTACTTTCAATTATAATATTTTCAAAAATTTAAAAAATTAACTATATTTCAATATTTTTTGAGTATTTTATTTAAAGATAATAATTTAGGTAGATATAAGAATTTAAATTTAAATAGTTTATATTTTTTATTCTTAAAAAGACATATTTTTCAAGATATATGCATATTTTAATTGTTTTAAATTGATATAAATACTTTTATGTTGAATTAAATTTGAATTTGATCGTTGTGATAAACGATAATAGACTAGATTGAAAAAATTAAAAATAAAAGAAGTAGTACTTTTGCAAATATTGACTAAATTATAAAAGTAAAAAATTAAAAACAAATACGACTAGTATAGTAAACATTTTGTACTAAAATTTAAAATATTTTAAATAGTTTTGTTTTATTCATTGAGCAAGATTGTTATTTTGTATTAAAAGAAAAAATGTAAATATTATAAAATAATAAGTAAATTATAAATTTACATAATTTGATTTGATTTTACGTGATTAATAAGGATTTGATAATAATTAATTAACATATGTCAAATAAAGATAAAAAGATTATAGTTTAATAAAATAATATAACAATGTATTTAGCAAAAAGTTTATACTTTTTTTCGTTTTTATATTGGGTCCGCCCAAATCCAACTAAACTCGTTTTCAACCCACTCTATTTTTAACCCACGAATATAAACTTATTTTGAACACAACTCATAATGACTCAACCCATCCATTCGCTACTACTAATTCTCTCGTATTCTAGAACAACACCATGCATAAATAAACATCCACAAATTAATGATATTGCTAAACTAAAGGAGATGCTTTAGATATTATCCAAATCCAAGTCAACAAAACCATAGAGTCGACCGAAGTAACACTATTTTATGTAGTGCACTAAGAAAAAGGAAACAATATGAGCACAGAAAAATATATTGAAAGTACAAATTGCCTACTACAAACATTTGTTTGAAGCCGAAATTAAAGAAAAGTGGACTCGTTCTTCCTCGTTCTTCTTCTTTGTGTTGAAACTCTCGCTAGTGATTGGAGAAGAAAATGGCTACCAGATACGTACAGAGAGAGAGAGGGAGTGAATCAAATATAAAAAAAAGAAAGAAAACAACTAGTATAAGAGTATTTTCATCAAAATTAGGCAGCTATGCAGTGGACGCTAAAAGAAAATTCCAAATGGGTAGTTCAAACTATTAAATAAGCAGGTGGGAATTGAATCATAAAGTGAAAGTAACTTTTGATATTTTCTACGCATCCTTGTTATAATAATAATTCAATTGTGATGAAGATTAATTTTTAAATTATTATTATTATTATTATTATTATTATTAACAATTAATGAAACATATATAACAATGAATTGTTTCTATAATTGTGATAAGATTTTTATTATTATTCTAACAAATTTTATTTCAAATCACAATGACAATTCATTTGATAACTCAAACTTTAATTTCTTCATTAAATTTATTAAAATTGTTATCACAGAATAAAATTTCCATTACTTAAGATATATGATTTGTATCGATTTTTACATACCACTTAATTTATTGTTAATAATTCCTTTTTCTATTGTAAGAACTATACATTAGTGTCGTGTGAAAGTTAAAGATATTACTAATAGTTCCTAAATGTAAATTAAACTACTACATATGCAAGTCTTAACGAAATCACACGGCTAAATACAAGTCAACCACACGTTTGCTATCAAAGTAATGTACTATTTAATTGTTAAAACTTGATTTTTCTAGTTACTAACTTTATTTTATTAGATTTAAAATACTAAATAATGAAAAATATAACCAAGGATAAAAAGGGTGTTGAACCTCCTAAAATACACTGCTAATTTTGTTAAATTTCTTCCTTGATTTGGTCTATTTAATAAAATCGGTAGTTCTTTCCTTAAATTTTTTTTTTTTTAAAAAAAATGAAATATTCTTTCCATGTATACGTGTGCCTTAAATTCTGTTGCTTACAACTAAGAAAATTATTTAAGAATTAGGTAATAAAATCATATTATATTGTAAATCTAACCCAGCACTTTTCCCGGAATTTTGGGTTGGTGGCTTGAACCTGTTTGGTGAAATTTCCAGCAGCCGAATATGCACGATTTTGTCCATGTTTTCTCAACATATTTTTGAAGGGCAAGGGGATGTAAGGACTCAAAATAATTATAAAAATTAAGTAAAAATTAAATTACGAGTCCTCAATCCAAGGATCTTATATCATACTGTAATAGCGGATTTAAATGCAAGAGTAAGTTACCTTGAAAGGGAACTTTGAAGGCAACTTCGAAGATCTTCCTCTAAAACACTTTCTAAGGAAGATCCACCTCTTCTTCTCCTAGAATTTTCTTCTCCACACCAAATATCAACAAGTCCAACAACTTTTGCTCACTTTAAAATGGCACAAAATACAGCTAATCTCGTGCATGAAGCACCAAGGTTGCTGGTCAAGATCTTATTGTAATTGGCATCAAATCAATTGAGATTTGAGATTAATTACATTTTTAAGAAGTGGTTTAACTTTATGGATTGATGCCAATTTGGTGTGAATCCATAGTTGTTGTGGAAATGAGAAGAGCCAAACAAAGTGCAAAAGGTTGTAAATGCGGGGGAATCCCACATTGAATTTGAGACTGGTTATAGGAGAATAAGTAGGAATAAAAATGGCTCTTTTGTCTTATACAAAGCCTTTTGTCTTATACAAAATCACTTATCCCACATTAGAAGTTTTCCCCAAAGGGAATGCACCTTATATGTGATTCAAGTATTAGTGCTTGGTAAAATATTAATTAAGGGACTCATGAGGGTGTGCCCACATGCATGTGCCACCAGCGAGGGCGAGGGCAAGGGTGATGGGCATTTGGGTGAATTGTCTCAAATCTTGGGTTAATCTTTTTGTTGCAAATTGCAATTTTAATTGGAATTTAAATTTTAAAATCAAATTTAAAATTCAAAAGTCAAATCTGATTTAAGGTCACAAAACCATTTTTGTAGTTACAGAAACTGCCAGAAACGTTTATGGAGTTACAGGTTCATTACACTTAGTCAAAAATGAATCTAGAAATGTTTATACACCTACTCCAAAATGTATCTAGACTAGAATGAACCTAGATACTTTTCTTGCTCCTTTTTCTTGCTTGGATAAACTTGCAACTGTAGGCAGAAATGTGCTCAACATATTCTCTTATATCCCTCTCATATCTGTGTTTACATTTTAGTGTTGCTTATCAATTTTTTGGAAACTGAGCAATGGTCAAGGTGAAGTTTTGTGGAGTGCATAAGAAAAGCTTCTAGACTATCTTATCTTGGAGAAAGTTTTACTGGACTACTCCCATTGGTAAGGGCAATAATTTTTTCAAGGCAAACCATCATCTGGTGATTCAGTCTAAGTTCTATTACTATATAGAACTTTGAGATAAGTTCTAGGTTTAGAATACTGACTTTGTTATTTCTATCCTTATACTCCAAATTGATTGTTTGCTATCGGTTTATGCTTTTTTTAAACTCAATTGCAACTAAATATTTTTGGAATAGATATGTATGTTGTTTATTTTTTGAAATATTCATTATATTATTTATACAAACACTACCCTATGATTATAAACTAATTTGCTATTATGCTATAATCTGTTGTTTATAATATGCTATTATATTTCCAGCAATCTTGAAGAAATTATCTAGTATTTTGTTTAAATTGTTATATTTCTAAAAATAGAATCTTCTACAAGTGGTTTTGGTGTTGGTTCTTTGTTGTCCTCTAAAGTTGACCTTTTTGGCTTGCCATAAAAGTTTAGTGGCTAATTTTTCAAATGTTAGCAACAACGAATGAAAATATAATTCACAATGAAAGGTCTTCTTTCAGTGATTCAGATGACTAGAACTAAACCGACTAATACTGATCCTAAAACAACTAAAATAGCTAAGTGAAAATATAATATTGAAGAGGAAAGGCTAGAGAAGTATTCTACTTCCAAGTTCATGAAGTATCAGATAGTTGAGGAAAAATCTGTAACTGAACAGACGCATGAACTGATCAACCTTGAGCATGCTCTTGCTAATGCTGAGAAGAAACTTCTTGAGAAATTTTTGGTTATGTTCATAGTAGATAAATTTCCTAAATCTTAGGAAAATTTTGGAATGACACTCAAGCATCAAAAGGGAAGTTATCCCTGGATGATATTATGATTGTAATAAGCATTGAGGAAAAACACCAAAATCAAACTCACAAAGTTCCAATTGAGTGCCAACCTAAGGCAAATGTGGTTATTGAAGGAAAAAAAGAAGTTCAATAAAATGAACCAACTGAACTCAAACTCTAAAGTTGTAAGTAAGGGCAAAGCTAAAGCTAAAAAACCAAAAGCAAACCAACCATGCTGGAATTGTGGGTAGGTAGGCCATTAGGCTAAGGACTATCCCTTTAAGAATGCTAAAGCCAAACCCAACTCAGCTGCTCCTATAGTGATCAACATGGTTGTTAGGGAGACTAACGAAACTAGAGCTCCAGAGACAACCATTGAGGGGTACATAACTTTAAAACCTGAAGTTTATACTATTTATGAACCTTTGACTAATTAATAGACATTAGGGCAAATGTGCATGTTTGTGCTGATGAATTGCTATTTGTATCTTATCAGTTAGTTGATGGAAAATCTATAACAATGGGAAACTCCAACGCTACCAAAGTGCTTGGGATAGGATGCATAGACTTGAAGTTTCCTTTGAGGTCCATACTATCTCTGCTAAAGGTGCATCACATCCCAACTATACAAAGAAACATTATTAGCGGTTCTATAATAGTTAGGGAAAGCTATAAGCTTACTTTTAAATTTAATAAAGTTGTAATTCAGGATTTTGGTTTGTGTATTGGAAAGGGCTATTTGTCTAATGGTTTGGTCAAATTAAGAGTTAAGTATGTTAGTTCTGATTCAATTAATAAAAATGTGTATTCTGAATCTTTGATGAATACTATTAAAAGTTCTAATGTAAGGCATAGTCATTTAGGTCATTTAAATTTTGGTTCTATTAAACTCATGATGAACTTGAATTTAATACCTAAATATGATATTAAACATAGTCACAAATGTTAAATATGTGCTGAAACTAAATAAGTAAGAAAGCCTTATCAATCAGTTGAAAAGAATTTTGAATTACTTAAGCTTGTGCACATGGATATTTGTGAGTTCAATGGGATCTTAACAAAATATTAGAAAAGGTATTTCATTACCTTTATAGATGATTACAATAGATATTGTGTTTCTATTAAAACATAAAGATAAAGCACTTTAAAAATTTATCTTTTTCAAAAACAAAGCTGAAAATTAAAATGGTAAGAAAGTTAAAAGGTTAAGATCAAATAGAGGTAGAGAGTATAAATCAAATCATTTTGATGAATATTTCTGAAACTTTGGTATTATTCCTACAGACTCCTCCTTACTGTCCCTTATTTAATGAGGTAGCAGAACGAAAGAATTGAACCTTTAAAGATATGATCAATAGTCTAGTTTTGAATTCTGAACTACCTAAATATATGTTGAGAAAGGCTTTGAATACAGCTTTTCATATTCTAAATAGAGTCCCTCTAAAACATAAAGAATGCACTCTATTTGAATTCTAAAAATATAGAAAACCTAGCTTAAAATATTTTAGAGTATGGGGCTATCTTGCAAAAGTTCTAGTAACTGAACATAAGAGGAAAAAGATCGATCCTAAAACTGTTGATGTGCTCTTCTTGGGCTATGTGGAAACAAGCTATACATTGAGGTTTTTGGTAATCAAATCTGAAATCCCTAGCATAAAGGTTAGCATAATAGTAGAATTTTGTGATACCACGTTCTTTGAGGATGTGTTTCTAATGAAAACAAGAATACCTCATGATGTTTCTTTAGATTCAGTTCTTACATCAACCTTTATTCCTGAATATGTGGAAAAGATGTCAAATGTGGGTGTTAACCTAAGTAATTTTAGTTCAGCATCCATGGAGCTAAAGAACCAGATAAACCAAGATGAAGTAAAAAAAGCTAGGGACAACAAGGATTTTGGAACTAATTTCAACACTTACAATATTGAGGATGATCTTGTGACCTTCAAGGATGCTATGGCCTCATTTAAAGCTAAGCATTGGAAGATAACTTTCAAACGTGAGATGAACTCCATTGTATCTAATGGGACAAAGGAATTAGTCAATCTAGCTCTGATGTGCACAACAATTGGATGCAAATATATCTTTAAAAAAACACTTAAGTCTGATGGAACCATAAATAGGTTTAAGGCCATATTAGTTGCTAAAGGCTTTAGACAACAAAAGCGAATAGACTTCTTTGATACATATTCCCCAATTGCTTGGTTGATTACAATCTAGGTGCTTATAGCACTGGCTTTTGTATATGATTTCCCAATTCACTAGATGGATTTGAAAATAACCTTTCTGTATGGTGATCCTAAGGATGAGATTTATATACATCAACCTAAGGGATTTGTAGCTCCTGGTAATGAGAAAAAATTCTGTAAGCTTGTTAAATCGCTTTATGGATTGAAATAAGTACCTAAGTAATGGCATGAAAATTTTGGAAAAACTATTTTGTCATTTAGTTTCTACATATGAGAACAATAAGTGTGTTTACTATAAGGTCAAAGGTGATGATTATACATAGATGATATTTTATTGATTGGTTCTACCATTAAGATTATCAATAAGACAAAATCATACTAGAAAAGTAGATTTGAAATGAAGGATATGGGTAAAGCTAATGTGATTCTTGGACTCAAGTTGATTCAATCAACTGAGGGTATAGCCATTTCTCAGTCTCATTATGTTGAGAAGATTATTGAGAAATTTGGCTATAAGGAATTTAGAATCGCTAAGACACCATATGATTCTTCTGTAGCTCTTTTCAAGGATGAAAGTAGTATTATTGTGTTTCAATTAAGGTATTCTCATATTATTGGAAGGTTGCAATATCTTGCAAATAGCTCAAGATTGGTTATCTCATTTGTAATCTCAAAGCTGGTGAGGTATACAAGTTATCCCAATAAAACCTATTAGGAGGCTTTGGATAGAGTACTTTGGTATCTTAAGGGCACAACATCACTTGCTCTGCATTATGGTAGATTCCCTATAGTACTTGAGGGATATAGTGATGCTAGCAAAACCTTCAATAGTAATAGGTGTATAAGGTATATATTTACCTCAGATGGAGGTAGTGTCTCCTGGAAGTCTACTAAATAAACTTTGGTAACTCGGTCTACATTTGAGGTAGAGTTGTGTGCTTTAAACACAACCGGAATAAGGCTGAGTGGCTACATGGGTTGATGGTCTAATTATCCATGGTTAGTAAGCCTTTTCTGTGATCACAATGCATTATGATAGTCAAACCACAATTGTAATGATCAAAAGTACAAAGTATAATCAAAAAACCAAAAGGCACATTCAAGTTAGACTAAAGTTTATAAAGGAGCTTGTGTCTGATAAGGTTGTGACCATTAATTTTGTTGGATCCAGAGGACTTAAGTAGTACTTAATCCAAAAATTCAGGCTAGGGATGGGACTAAAAACCTATCAGTGATGCACCAACAATGGCAACCCAACCTACTAAGTGGAGATCCCACAAGAAAGATTCAATGTGGTAAAACAAGTTACTGAGTGTATCAAAGTACACCTAAACTTGACTGATACTTTAGTATCTGAGCCTATCCCTTGGCATACCTACAAGGTGTTGTTTATTGCTAGTAAAGTAAGAGTCCAAACTTTAAATGGGGTCAAGTCATATTGACAAGATGCAAGATTGCATCCCTACAGATGCCCAACTAAGCGAATAAAGTCGTTTGGCTATGACTAAAGGAAAAGGATTACTCCTCAAAAAATATTCATGATACAGGATCAACGCACATAGCTGTAACACGTTAAACCTAAAGATCACTACATAGCTGTGTAGCTTGTTGTTACCAATGGATACCATCATATCCAATAGCCAAATTCAAGGCTTTGATCCATTTGTCCCTATGGTAGCATAAGTTTGATAACTTAGGTGGTGGTTCAAATCAAAAGGTACCATTACTAAAAGCAACTTACTATAATCCTAGTAATCTAACATGATAGATTTATGGGGGATTATTGTAATTGAAATAAAATCAATTAGGATCTGAGACTAATTACATGTTTAAGAAGTAGTTAGCTTTATGGACTTATGCCAATTTCATGAGAATCCATAGTTGTTGTGGAAATGAAGAGAAAAACAAAGTGTAAAAGGTTATAAATATGTGGGAATCTCACATTGGATTTGAGACTGATTATGGGGGAATAAAGTGGGAATATAAAAGGCTCTTTTGTCTTATATAAGACCACTTATCCCACATTGAAAGTTTTCTCAATGGGAATGCACCTTATGTATGGTTCACATATTGGTGCTTGGCAAAATATCAATTAAGCAATTCATGACGGTGTGCTCACATGCATATGCCACAACAGCCGACGAGGATGAGGGTAAGGGTGAGGGTGAGAACAATAGGCATTTGGGCAAATTGTCTTACGTTTGGGGTTAATCTTTTTGCTATAAATTCTAATTTTATTTAGAATTTAAATTTTAAAATTAGATTTAAAATTTAAAATTCAAATTTGATTTATGGTTGCAAAACCATTTTGGCATATTACAAAAACTGCCAAAAATGTTTCTGGAGTTACAGGTTCATTACACCCAGTCTAGAATAAATCTGGACACATTTATAAACCTATTTCAGAATGCATGTGGACCAAAATAAACCTCAATTGTTTTTTGGCTCCTCCTCTTGCTTATATAAACCTACTGCTGCAGGCAGAAAAGTACACAACACATTCTTTTCTATCCCTCTCAGATTTGTCTTTACATTTTAGTGTTGCTTATCAATTTTTGGCAACTAAGTGGTGATCAAGGTAAAGTTTTCTGGGGTGCATTAGAAAGGCTTATGGATTGTCTTATATTGGAGTAAGTTTCTTTGGACCCTTTACACTAGTAAAGGTGATAATTTCTTCAAGAAAAACCATTATCTGGTGATTCAGTCTAAGTTCTATATAGTAACAGAACTTTGAGAAAAGTTCTTAGTTTAGAATACTAACTTTGTTATTTCTGTTCTTATATTCCAAATTAGTTGTTTGTTGTTGGTTTATGCTTGTGTTAAACTTAATTACAACTAAATTATTTTGGAATTTATGTTTGGAGTTTATTTTTTGAAATATTCATTATATTGTTTTTACAAACACTGCCCTATGATCATAAACTTATTTGCTATTCTTCTATAATCTATTGTTTATAATCTGTTATTATATTTCTAACATATCTTCCTTCAAAAACGTCTAGAATTGAAGGAACTTGTTCACCAGCAATTGAGCACCCTATTTGTTGTGCCTCTAAAGGAAATCTACACACCTAAATACACTCTTAATCCTCACTCAATTTACTAGAAAATATAGGAGCAAGAAAGAGAAACAATGGAGAGAAGGTGTGAGGAAGTTAGAGGAGAGAGAAGACGGTTAGGGAGAATCTTTTGATTTTATTTCTCTCAACATATGAGATCACCACAATTGGAGGAAAAAATGGACGGCAAAAGTACCTTTAATGGCCAACCAATGTGAGTGTTTATAGTGTGATTTTGAAGCTCTTGGAAGCTTCCACCGCACTCCACACTTGGCCAACTTGCATGCTAATCAGCTAACTATGTTGGACTTTTAGTTTCTCAAATTGAAATGGCAATTCATCAATTTTAAAATGAACTCTTCCATTTAATTTTCCCTCCAAAAATAAATTCTCCTACTAATTAAATTAACTCCTTAATTTAATTAGATTAACTAAACTTCTTAAGTTAATTAAATCAATTTAACTCTTTAAGTTGACTTTGACTAATTAAATTACCACATAACACCAATTAAATTAACTCATTAATTTAATTGCCTAATTTAACTCTTTAAATTATTTTAATTAATTTAATACTTAAATTAATCGAGCTATTGTGATCAATTCTCAATTAGTCATCTCTCTCTCTCTCTCTC
>JACGDI010005831.1:930647-943482 GCA_014898725.1 Jacaranda copaia
CTCTCTCTCTCTCTTCTTAGATAATTTCTCCAATCTTAATAAGAGCATTCTAGGCTTTTGTGTGTGATCCTTTAGGTTCATCAATTAATTAGACATAGACTCACAACTTTTTGTGATTTATTGAATATCGAATATTTTGATTAATTTAAACGCTTTTAAACTAATGATTCTATCAATTAATCTCTATTAATTGAAGAGTACACAATCTCCATAGTTGATGTCTAGCATAAGCCTTTGGAGCCCAACCAATAAACGAATTAATTGACGATGAACCATTACTACTTATGATTGCCGTGCAAATACAATCCTTCCATTTTCTATCTCTTGAAAAAGGCCTAGGGCAAGATATTTATTGATTCCCTAATAGCCTCAATAATTATGTATCTACTCTCAATGTTTGATTCCAAATTATGGCCCCTACTTTGAAAGATTCTTGTTCCAAAATGTCATATCACCTTAGGCAGTGATTCCCTAATAGCCATTAGGACTATAGAACTTGGTCACACATATGATAGTGATCATCAAACAAGTTTCTATGGTCATAATTTTGAAATGCTCCAAATCATAGAATCATACGAGATGAGGCATCTAAGGTTTGGATAGACTTGTACTGACAATACGTACTCTAAGGAGTTAGATATTGTCCCATTTCATGGGCAATCTATGTTAGACATGGATGCATGTTAGTGAATGCTTGTTAGAGAACAAGTTCACTAAAAACTCACTTAGGGAAACCACAAGGTAGTCGAAGTGGCATGTTAGTAGTTGTAGATTCTTTAGTTCATGATAGTGCATATAACTAGTCCTTTAACTTGAAGGTACATAGTAATGTTGTATTTAGGTCCTTGTGCTTTGATTTTGCTCCAATCACATGAGGGGTCACCTGGGGCATAAGTTGGGTACAAGCTACCTAAGTATGAACATTGGTAAGTTTTAAGATGGGATCCATTTCACCCATCTGTGAAGAATGGGTTAATCTTCTATGTGTTCTAAGATGATCGATTCCAAGAAATCATTGTGCAAGTTGATATGACAATTTGAAAAAAAAAAATTCGAAAGTTGAGATCATAATTAGAAATCAAACATTGAGAATAGATGCATAGTTATTGAGCCCATTAGGGAACCGACAAATATCTTACCCTAGGCTTTTTTTAGGAGATAGGAAATGGAATGACTATATTTGCACGACAATCATAAGCGATAATGGTTCACCCTCATTTAATTCATCCAATTGTTTGGGCTCCATGGACTTATGCTAGTTATCGACTATCGAGATTGGGTACTTTTTAATTAATAAAGATTAATTGATAGAGTGATTAGTTTAAAAAGTTTTAAACTAATTTGAAATATCAAAATTTTATAAATCACAAAGAGTTGTAAGCTTATGTCTAATTAATTGGTAAACCTAAAGGTCACACACAAAAGCCTAGAATGCTCATGTTAATATTGGAGAAATTATCTAAAGAGTTAGACAATTAAAGTGGTCTAGCTTGTAGAAGAGAGAGACTAAGTTGACTAATTGAGAATTGGTCGCAATGACTTGATTAATTTAAGTGTTAATTAAATTAATCAAAATAATTTAAAGAGTTAAATTAGACCAATTAAATTAAGTAGTTAATTTAATTAGTCCATGTGGCAATTTAATTAGTCAAAGTCAATTTAGAGAGTTAAGTTGATTTAATTAACTTAAGGAATTAAGTTAATCTAATTAAATTAAGAATTTAATTTAATTAGTAAGAGAATATATTTTTAGAGGAAAATTTTAATGAAAGAGTCCCTTTTAAAACTGATGAGTTGGCATTTTAATTTTAGAAATTAAAAATCTAACTTAGCTAGCTAATTAGCATACAAGTTGGCCATGATAGGAGTGTGTGATGGAAACTTCCAAGAACTTCCACATAACACCATATATACACGAAATGGCCGGCCACTAAGGGTGCTTTCACTGCCCAGTTTTCCTTACTAAAGTGGTGATCTCATGTGTTGAAAGAAACCACCTCGCAAGACTCTCTAACAATCTTCACTTTCCTCCAACTTCTTCACACCTTCTCTTCTCTTTCCTCCAACTTCCTAACACCTTCCCTCCTTTCTTCCTCCTCTATTTTCTAGTAAATTGAGTGAGGATCAAGAGTGCATATAGGTGTGTGGATTTTGTTTAGAGGCTCAACAAGTGGGGTGCTCAAGTGTTGGTGAACAAGTTGCTTCAATTCAAGATGTTTTTTAAGGAAGATCTTGACCAGCAGCCTTGGTGCTTCATGCACGAGATTAACTGCTGTTTTGTGCCATTTTGTAGATGATAAAGTGAGCAAAAGTTTCTGGACTTGTTGATCTTTGGCGTGGAGAAGAAAAATCCAAGGAGAATAGGAGGTAGATTTTGCTTAGAAAGCGTCTCCCGAAAGATCTTCCAAGTTGCCTTCAAAGTTCTCTTTCAAGGTAACTTCTCTTGCATTTAAATCCACTATTATGGCATGAAATAAGATCATTGGGTTGAGGATTTTCAAGTTAATTGTTTCTTAAATTTTGTAATTATTTTGGATCCTTGCTCCTCTTCATCTTTCAAGTAGTATTGGAGCCAATTTTATGCCTAATTTTGAATTTTTTGGATTGATTCATGTGATGAATTGATTCTAGAACTCTAATTTCTTGATGCCATTGATGGATTTAAGATTTTAGAGTTGATGCATGTGGCTCTTTATGTATTGAATTGAAATATGTTAATAATGTGAATTACATGTGTTAGCATGAGTTTTAAATTCAAACCTTATTATGTGAAATATTGATTTAGCATTGGATGATACTAAATGTTGATTATTGCTAAAAGGTTTTTTGGCAATTTTTTGGATTCAATTTGGTTGGATGCCTTGAAGATTGAAGAATAGTGATTCTTCCTTGAGTTTGATTTTTGAAGTACTTTGAGCACTTTAATTTCCAATTTTAAAAATGTTTATAATCTGAAAATTTGTCATAAAATGTATGGAATGGAGTTATAGAAGTGTTCATAAGGTTGAGGATGGCAAAAGGGCAAAAATGGTGTAAAACAGTGGGCTAAGCACATTGTACCAAAGCCCCTACTGGCTGGCCAACCCCTGGCTGGGTAGCAAGGGCACAATGAGTGCCTATGCAGCTAGCTTGGGTGGCTTGAGCAACCCTGCCCAAGGTTGGCTAAGCATGACTAGTTTACCATTTTGTGCGTCTATATCCTCTTAAACTTGATTATTTCGTACAATTATGATGCACAAATGTTGTGTAAACACTTAAATTAATGTTCGACATTTTTGCTTTCTTATAAGATCAAATTTAAGTATGCACTTCAAGTTTGTGAAAAAATGGGATGCATAAGAGCTATGCTTAATTTTACCTCTAATTAATAGTTTATGTGATAAATTTTTTATTGTTAGATTGGATGTCAATTCTAACTATCGTTTATTTAAATGTTAAATGGATGGTGGATGTATGGGGATGAAATAAACCTTTAATTTGATTTAATTAAAGTTCAATGTTGATTGAATGGGTTGTATTAAATGGGGCATGCCTCTTAATTTTCTACCTTGTAAATGATATCAGAGTAAAACTCTAGGAGTGAGGTTTTCTTTGCTCTTGTAAATTGTTGCAAGGAGGCAAAGAAGGCCAAGAGGATTAAGGAGGTTTGAAGACCCATGAATGCATGGGATATATTCATGTCATACATAGGATCTGTTAATTTAATCAATCCTCCTAAAATAACTAAGTAGCGCATCTATAGCTCTAAGTGTACTACATGATTAAAGCTTATGCTCATCCCAACCTTAGATGCATGCTAGGTTTATTTATATATTTATGCTTTCTTTATTGTATTGATGTATGTGATGAATAACTAGTATAGAAAACCTAAATAAGCAAAGATAAAAATTGATGAGATCTTCCAAGCAATAAAATTCCTCAACTTAAAAAAGTCTAAGTTCAAAAAAATATTAATTTAAATTGGAAAATATCAAACTGGGTTTAATAATCCAAGCCTTCTACTAATAAGAAAGTGACAAAGAGATGCTACCATAATCATGTGTCGGCTCACGAGTCAAGGGACACACTTTTTATGGGAAGTTATGATCACTACCTTGGTATAAGATGCACTTTAATTTAAATTGACTATGACATTATGTCACGAGTCATGGAATGAATATAGTTGAATTTATAATTAAATATTGATTGATAGGTCTGACTTAACACCTAGTAGTATAGATGTTACATGAGTCATAGATCTATACAAAAGTGAGGCAAAACACTTCAAGAACTACATAGAGATGCAATTGGTAATAGTTACTTACCTTAAGATCATTAGTGGATGTCTCACGAGTCGTGGGTCTACAAGTGATGCCTTTAGACCTTGATTTTCACTAGAAAATGTAATTTCCCAAATTTCTTAAGAAGGTAAGGAATTTGACAAAATAGTGGGAGCAAAACGTGGTTGAAAGACCATAATCACATTTGTTATATCAAATTCAACCATATGCTTATATTCTCTTCTTTACTTATGTAGATTTGCGAGATCTCGAGATTGGCTGAAAATCTACTAAGCATCATTTTGGAAATCAATAAGCTGACCAGGCCAAAATACCACAATTGACTAAACCTCAAAATCATTCTAGATTCCAAGAATCAGAGATTTATCATATTTCAAGGTGCTCAAAATCACATAGGGATTAATACAGTGTTGGAATTGTGTCCTGCAAGCTAATGAGATTGGCCTTATATAAACTATTTCCTTGTAAAACAATATTGATTGAATGATATTTGTTATATGGCCATCTTCATCTAATGCTTTATTATACTTTACTTGCATTTGGATAAAGCCCTTAGATCATTTATGACTGCAGGACTTAATTTGGTGACCATGAATAAGTCTGACATAGTTATGATCTTAAATCTTTCAAGTCATAGGATCTTATGAGACGGGGCATCTAAGATCCAGACAGATTTGCACTAATGATTCATAAATCCAAGAGTTGGAGATTGCTCCATTCCATGGGCAACTGTATAAAATACGGGTGCATGTTAGTGGGTACTTGTTAGAGAACAAGGTACTGAAGATCTATCGAAGAATCCACAAGATAGCCGTAGTGGCAACTCGATAGTGGCTAGCTCTCCTGTTTACGCTAGTGCATATTATTAGTCCTTTGACCTGAGGATCGATGGTAACCTTGTGTCTAGTCCTCATACTTTAACTCATCCTAGCAGGTCATTTGGGTTGAGATTGGGTATCAGCCACTTAGCATAGAAGTTTGTGAGATCCAAGAAGGAATCGACTCACTGTTGTGAAAAGCGAGTGCATGTCATATGTGTCTATAATGATCGATTCCCAAAAATCTTTGCGCACGGTGGTGTGACACTTTGGAAAAGGAGTTTTCCAAATGTGAGGTCACACAATAGAGATCAAACATTGAGAATAGAAACATAGTATCGAGGCTATTAAGGAGTTGACAAATATCTTGCCCTAAATCTCTTTTAGGATATAGGAGACAAAAAGACCGTATTTGCATGGCACACATAGAGCGATGATGGTTCTCTAAAATATTCATTTCGGCCAATTAATTGGGCTCCATGGGCTTGAGGTTGGACATCGACCATGGAGATTGGGTACTTTTTAATTAATGAGATTAATTGAATTAAGTTGACTAGTTTAAAAGAAGTTTTAAACTAGAATGAATATAAGATATTCAAAGGTCACAAGGAGTTGTGAGCCTGCGTTCAATGAATGGTAGAACCTATTGGGTCACGCACAAAATCCAATAAGTTTCCTAATTAATGGAGAGAATTTTCTAAAAAGTTAGAAAATGGTGTCTCCTAGTGGATTGATTTTTGGGGCCATATTTTTTGGGTGAATTTTAGCCTGATTGATTTAAGTGTTAAATTGATCAACTAATTTAAAAGTTAAATTATACCAATAATTAAAGAGTTAATTATTTGGTGCCAATATAACCATCAATTGGATAAGTTCACTTAAAAGGTTAAGTTAACGAATTTAGCTTAAAAAGTTAAGCTAATTTGACTTAAAGAGTTAAATCAAAGGATAATTAATTAAATTAAAGAGTTTAATTTGATTAATTAGGAAGAATGAATTTTGGAGGGAAAACTCAAATGAGATTTGAGATAGCATCTTAATTAATTTGAAATGAAATCTCAAATATAATTAAGATTCAAATGAAATTTGGAATCAAATTTTGCCACCTAAGCACACACCCCTCATGGAATGTGTGATGCCAACTTGGCATCACACTATTCCACATCTATATGTAGATATAGATAGCTGGTCGGCCATAAAAGCAATCTAATTGATGTGAAGAATTAGATTCTTCATTTCCCTCCAAAATATTTGCAAGCTAACATTTCATATGTTGAAGGCTAAGCTTCTTTGTTCATCTTCCTACCCTAAATTCGGCCTCCATCATCACTAGATCTTTGGTCTTATTCCAACTTAAAAACTAGATATCTAGAAAGATCTTATTGGTGTGTAGACTTTTACAATAGAGGCAAAGCATGTGACTTGCTCAATGTTTGGAGATCCATCTGCACGAGGTTAGACTTTACGATTTTCTATAGGATGTTACAGAGGGCAATCAATTTAAAATTTTAACCAAAAGTTCTCCAAGGTTTTTTTATATCTTTAGATATTTTTTAAGAATTTTTTTTGGCTATTTGATAGGGTGATCATTGCAATCTTCTTGCGGCGCCACAAGTAGGCAATTTTGTAATAAGTGAAGTGTTCACTTGATAACTCTTGGATTTGCTTATCAAGGTTATCTTCTATCTAAATTTGAATCATAGGCATGATTAGATCCTTGATTAGCTTCTAGGTACTAGTTACTTTGATGTTTTGAAGTTTTGATTTTAGATCCTAGTGCCTATCTTGCCATCATACAGCTCAAGAGATACGTGAAATATTTACAAATTATGTTAAGGATCACCTCATATCCCATAGTTGTATGATGGCATCTATGAACTTCAAAGGTCTCACAAACACATGAAACATACCTAGATCAATAGCTTGCAAAAGTTGTAAAGCAAACAAGGTATGAGAGGTTCATGTAATCAAAGGAGATTTTTCAAGCTCAGATGGTTGAGGGATCATGTGTCTTCGATTATAGTTTAAAGATGATTAGGCTTGTTGAAAAGCTCTTCAACTTGAATATAGTGATGGATAATGATATCTAAGAGGATTTGATCCTCCAATCCTTACTGAGTTTATTTAACCAAATTGTTGGTAAAGGTGGAGACAACCATGAAAAGGGAAAACCTCTAATAATTATTTCCTCCTCCTAATTTAAAGGTCCTGAAGGCAATCAAAAGAGTGAGATAAGAAGAAAGGTTTTTCTTCCAAGAGGAAACAAACATTTAAGGTGTTCGGTGGAGTCTAGAAAATAATTGAGGATAATAAGGATACAATTTATTTCCATTGTGGAAAATTAGGTCATTAGAAGCTCAAGTGCAAGGAATATCTTGTAACCTTAGGAAAGGATAAGTTGTTTATTGAAGTACACCTACAGGATAAATTCTTCCTTATAGGTACTTGATACTGCATGCTGTTCTCATCTTTGTAATTTATTACAAAGGATGGAAAGAAGAATAAATCTTAGTAATTGAAAAATGATCCACCGTCTTGGCAAAGGAGCAAAGAGTTACGACCAAAGCTAAAGGCATAAGTTAAGTTAGACTTAAGAGATTATAAAGCTTGTACTAAATCCTTGTTACTATATACCTAGGTGCCACTGGTATAATGTATAAAGAATTATATATTTTAAATTATCCCCATCATTAATGTACATTCATTAAAACAACAAAAGATAATTAGATAACCAACAAAATGCATACCTTTGGCATGCTTGACTTGGATAGATTTTCAAAAATAGAATGAACAAGTTAGTAGCCCTCAAATCACTAAATGTTTGTGAGATTAGAGAATCTACCTACCTATGAGTTTTGTTTAGAAGGAAAAATAACCAAAGCTCCTTTTATGGGACAAATGGAGTTATTCACAAGTCTTTTGGATTTGATTCATATAGACATGTGTGGTCTGCCAAAAGTTAGTGCACGATGAAGCTATTTTTACTTCATTACCTTTGCCAATGATTTCACTTGATTCAAACATATGTATTTTATGAAGTACAAGTTCGAAGCCTATGAAAAGTTTAAAAAGTACAGCAATGAAATAGAAAGCTATTAGGACTTAGTATTAAAACTTTTTGATCAGATCAAGCATGTGAATACTTAAGTACCAAATTCTTAAATTATCTAAGAGAGAATGAGATTCTCTCACAATAGACTACACCTAGCACACCCCAACATAATGGAGTAGCTAAAAGGAGAAACCATACATTGTTAGACATGGTACAGTCTATGATGAGCTTCACTAATGTCCTTATCTCCTTTTTGGGATTCACTCTAGAGATGATGATGAGGCTACTAAATGTAGTAAGCTTAAAGTTGGTGCCAAAGACACTGCATGAGATGTGGTTTAGCAAAGCAGCCTCTTACTCCTATCTAAGAGTTTGGAGGTCTCCCATCTATGTCAAGAGACTAGTGAGAGCTAAGTTAGATGTGAAAACCACTTTGTGAAGGTTTGTGAAATATCCAAAAGAGTCTTTATGTTATTACTTCTATTATCCCTTGGAACAAAAAGTGTTTATTTTAAGGAATGCCATTTTTTTGGAAAAGAAGTTTCTATTAGATAGAAAAGACATTGTTGTTGAACTTGATGAAGTTTAAGACAATCACACTATCCCACAAGGATAGAAATAAAAGTACATCCCAAGCCTAGCACACAACTTCTTAGAAAGTCGAAATGAACTAAGTAACTCAAAAGGTTTGGATTCCTTCATGAAATAGGCCAGACATATAGTGATCTTAGGACTTGTGAGGAAGCTATGTTGGATATAGATTTGAGTCATTAGCTTGAGACCATGAAATCCAAAATAGACTCCATGTACTCTATAGTGTATAGACTTTGGTAGATCCATCGAAGGGTCAAGTACCCATTGGTTCCAAGTAGATCTATAAGTGTAAGCTAGGAGTCGATGGAGAGGTTATAACTTTTAAGGCTAGACAAGTGGCAAAAGGTTATACTCAAAAACCAAGTATTAACTTTAAGGAAACCTTCTCACTAGTCATTATGCCTAAGTCCATAAGGATTATGCTTGCGGTAGCTACTTACTACAATTATGAATTTTGGCCAATGGACATAAAGACCACATTTCTTAATGGAAACATTGATAAGGAAATTTCTATGGAGAAACCACAAGATTTTATATCCAAAGGGAGTGAATAAAAGGTTTGCAAACTCCAAAGGTCCATTGATAGATTAAAGCAAGCATCCTAAAGTTGGAACATACGTTTTGATCACACAATCAAATCATTTAGCTTTATCAAAAATATGCGTAAACCATATGTGTATAAAAAAATTAGAGGGAGTTTGATACAGTTTATTGTGCTTTATGTCAAAGACATTTTTCTCATTGAGAATAAAAAAAACATTAGAGTGCCTAAAGCATGGTTATCTTCACAATTCTCCATGAAGAATTTTAGAGAAGCATCATTCATAATAGGAATATGAATCTATAGAGATAGATTAAAGAAGATGTTAGGGCTCTCCCAATCAATGTACGTTGACAAGATACTAAACAGATTTAGTACAAAGAAATCCAAGAAAGGATACCTCCTGATGGGACATGGCATTCGTCTCTCCAAGTTTATAACTCCTAAGATAGAGGATGAGAGAAAAATAATGTTCCACATATATATTCATCTGCCATTGGAAGCATAATATATGCTATTCAATGTACGAGACTAGATGTAGCTCATGCTCAAAGTGTTACAAGCTGCTATCAATCTAATCCTAATAAGAGTCATTAAAGCCGTGAAAATAATCCTTAAGTACTTGAGAAGAACTAAGGATTTGTTCCTAGTATACGGTAATAGAGAGTTGAAACTCAAAATATTCTAATTTCCAATTCTATGAAAATGACCTCAGATCTATTTCTAGATTTATATTTTACCTCAATGGAAATGCGGTAAGGTGAAAGAGTTCCAAATAAGACATTACATCTAACTCTACCACTAAGATAGAATATATTGTAGCATTGAACATTGTGAAAGAAGGTGTTTAGATGAAAAACTTCATCAAAGAGTTGGATGGAGTACCTAGCATGCAAGAGCTAATGGTTGACATTGAGACAAGAAATGAGCAATTGCACAAGCAATGAATCCAAAATCTCATCAATGACCTAAACACAAACAAATGTATTATAATTTGATTCATGAGATCATTGATAAAGGCAACATTCAAGTGGATAAAGTTGTTACTGAAGAAAATATAGCATATCCCTTATCTAAACCCCTAAAACGCAAAAGGTCCTCAAGACATCTTGAGAAGATGGGCTTAAAAGCTATAAGGAATTAGCTTTAGAGCAAGTGAGAGATTGTTAGAATAGTGCCCCATAAACTAATTACATTGGTGTGTAAAACCACTTCACTTGTAATATAATCTTTATTGAATGATATTCACTAAAATGGCCATCTTTAGATGCATTTGGGTGAAGCCATTAAATCATACAAGACTATAGGGTTTGGTCACACATATGTTAGTGATCATGAAATAAATCTCTTTCATCATAATTTTAAAAATATTACAAATCATAGAATCTTACAAGATTGGGCATTTAAGATTCAGATAGACTTACACTAATAATGCATACTCTAAGGAGTTGGATATTGCCCCATTTCATAAGTAATTTATGATAGACATTGATGCATGTTAATGGGTGCTTGTTAAAGAATAAGTTCACTGAAAACTCGCCTAGAGAAACCACAAAGTAACTAAAGTGGCACATCAGTAGTTGAAAACTCTCTAGCTTACGATAGTGCATATAACTAGTCCTTTGACTTCAATTTTCACAATAATCTAGTATATGGGTCCTTGTGCTTTAATTTTACCCCAACCATGTAAGGGATCGCTCGAGGATTAAGTTGGGCACAAGCTACCTAAGTATGGAGGTAGGTGTGCTCCAAGAGGAGATCTATTTTGTTCGTTTGTGAAGAATGGATGGATCTCCTATGTATTCTAAGATAATCGATTCTAAGAAATTCTTGTGCAAGGTGATATGAAAATTTAGAAAAATAGTTTTCCAAAGTTGAGGTCATAATTAAGAATCGAACATCAAAAATAGATACATAGTTATCAAAGCTATTAGAAAATCGACAAATATCTTACCCTAGACCTATTTCAAAAGATAAAAAATGAAATGACTGTATCTGCATAGCAATCATAAGCGGTAATGGTTCACCCTTAGTTAATTCATCCAATTGGTTGGGCTTCATAGGCTTGTTCTAGACATTGACTATGGAGATGGAGTACTATTCAATTAATAGAGATTAATTGATAGAGTGATTAGTTAAAAAGAGTTTAGACTAATTGGAATATTCAATATTCAATAAATCACAAATAATTGTAAGTTCATGTCTAATTAATTGATGAATCTAAAGGATTACAAACAAAAGCCTAGAATACTCTTATTAAGATTGGAAAAATTATTTAAGGACTTAGATAATTAAAGTGGTCTAGTTTGGGAGGAGGGAGCGAGAGAGAGAGAGAGAGAGAGAGAGAGAGAGAGAGAGAGAGAGAGAGAGAGACCAAGTTGACTAATTGAGAATTGATCACAATAGCTTGATTAATTTAAGTGTTTTCAAAATATAAAATAATTTTAAAAGTTAAATTAGGCCAATTAAATGCAGTTAATTTAATTAGTGCTATGTGGTAATTTAATTAATCAAAGTCAACTTAAAGAGTTAAGTTGATTTAATTGACTTAAGAAGTTATGTTGAACTGATTAAATTAAGGGGTTAATTTAATTAGTTGGAGAATTTATTTTTGGAGGAAACATTAAATGGAAAAGTTCATTTCAAATTCATGAGTTGGTATTTTAATTTGAGAAATTAAAAATCCAACTTAGCTAGCTAATTAGCATACAAGTTGGTCATGTGAGGAGTGCATGATAAAAGCCTCCAGGAGCTTCCACATCACACTATATATACACATAATGGCCGACCACTAAAAGTGATTTTTATACCCATTTTTCCCTCCTAAAGCGGAGATCTCATGTGTTAAGAGAAACCACCTCACAAGATTCTCTCTAACAATCATCTCTCCTCCAACTTCCTCACACCTTGCCTCCATTCTTTCTTCTTCCTCCTTCTCTATTTTCTAGCAAATTGAGAGAGGATTAAAGCGCATCTAGGTGTGTGGATTTCCTTTAGAGGCACAACAAGTGGGGTGCTCAAGTGTTGGTGAACAAATTCCTTCAATTCAAGATGTTTTGGAAGAAAGATCTTGACCAGCAGCATTGGTGCTAGACTTGTTGATCTTCGGTGTGGAGAATAAGATCCAAGGAGAAGTAAGAGATAGATCTTGCTTGGAAAGTGTTCTAGAGAAAGATCTTCCAAGTTGCCTTCAAAGTTCTCTTCCAGGGTTGCTTCTCTAGCATTTAAATCCACTATTATGGCATGAAATAATATCCTTGGTTTGAGGATTTGCAAGTTAATTTTTGTTTAATTTTTGCAATTATTTTGGATCCTTGCACCTCTTCATCTTTCACGTGCATGCCAATTAGCTAGCTAAGTTGGATTTTTAATTTCTCAAATTAAAATGCCAACTCATCAATTTTAAAATAGACTCTTCTATTTAATCTTTCCTCCAAAATTAGATTCTCCTACTAATTGACCTAATTTAACTCTTTAAATTATTTTAATTAATTTAACACTTAAATTATTCAAGCCACAATAACTTGCTCTCTCTCTCTCTCTCTCTCTC